>MU191964.1:0-21261 GCA_016904865.1 Pissodes strobi
ACAAATTAGGCCCGAGCTCAATTAGCAGAGAGCAGAAGGCTAAAAAAGCAATTTGGCCCTCTGTGCGAGTTTCTATAACTTTGATAAGCTATAACGGATACCAAAAGAAGACTTTTTTTTATCATTGCGCCAGAGTTTCATGTCTACCGGGTCGAAAAGTGAGGTCAAAGTTTTAACAAACGAACATTATGGAATGATGTTTTCTTAACTATTTTACGAAAGCGATGTTATAATAATTGGACAAAAATACTCTACTCGCCAAATAAATATTAAAACACTATTATATTGTGATGAAATTGAGTAGTTGGGCATCAATTTGTAATGAAAGCTAGCTCAGTTGCCAATTTGTAGCGAAAGTTAAGTTATTTAATTAAGTTGCCATTGTGCGCCATGCATTTTGTATACATGAGACTCGTTTTAATTTTCGTTAGGGGGTGGATTGTCTCTTTTATTAACTGAAATTTGTTTGGGCGCCAGAGTTCCTAGAGACATTGCGAACCGAATATGAATACTTAAATATCAATAACTATAAATATAAGAATATCAGAAATTTGCCCTTTTAATTCATGTCTCACAGACCTCAATTTAGCGATAAATTAAACACAGGAATTCAAACAACAATATATTAATTTTACAATTAATTTACAAATATGAGTGATGGTATCATGTGAAATGAAGATTATCAATATAATTAAATTACAAATATAATTGATGAAATTATTTCAAATAAAGTTTATGAATAAATTTACTTACTGGTGAGAATTAAAATTAAAAGATTTAAAAAAATTTAATTATAACAGATAGTTGGTCTTTACAATAAATTCATCTTCTGACTAACTAATACTTAACTTCGTTCAGTTATTCTGTAACCATGCGATCGTATTGAGACCTCCACTGGAACCGCTTCTGCCTGTTCCCAAGTTCAATTGAGTTAGGGTTATCAAGGACTTATAGATAATCCATGTGATGCTTCCCACCAATTTGCATGGTACAGCTGTCGTCGGCGTCTCAAATCAGTCGTAACATGAAAGAAAAAATAGACAAGTCTTACACCAACATATACTGCTAATTAACTAATATTCAGGGAAATGTCATGTGAACATCAGTGAACATGAGGAAGTAATCAACAATTTGAAAATTTACTGGTTAAAGCAGATATAATCAAAACCTTGAATTTCAATTTTAAGTTAAGCAAAAATTATAAATAACTACTGTTACTCAAGATATCCTTCTTCTTTACTTTAAGATATGAAATTACGTTCCAATTCAGTTACTCTCGGCAAATCCAAATGAAAGATAACTTAAATTTAATGATATATATAAAAATAAAGGTACAACCTCTCTATAAACGAGTCTTATAACTTCAAATAAGTAATTTTTATTACTCTTTTTATTTTGGCCCTTGGCACATAAACAATAATTGAGCGTAATTACGCTTCAATTAATTAAAGATAAAGATAAGATAATCACTATCTCGCATCGAGATAGAGATTTAGACAAAAGATAAAAAAAACAGATAAATTTACACATGTGAGATTAACCTCTCATAAATGCAAATTAATGTCGGTACAGCAGTGTTGAGACGAGACACCCTGTCTAGTGCTAATAATTATATGCTTGATGTAACAAATAAACTGAGAATTTAATTAAATAAGCCTGGAAAGAAAAATTATTAAAACCAGCAATACTATGAGGGAAAATTCGGAGAAATTCTACTGAAAATTCAATTTACTACCTTTGCAGGAATATATAAAATTTTCTCCAAGAATTCCCCAAATAATACTGTTCAATTTGAATGGGAATAGGTAAAATAATGTGCGTGCCCTCTAAACGATGAAATAATTACGTTCTCTGTAAATTTGGACTAACGCTCTTTCAAATTACATGAAATTTACTAATGAAAGACGCAATTATTCACCAACAAATCGGTATCCTAACCCAACGGTCACGACAAAAATTAAGATTATTGAAGCTGTGAGCCAATTGAAAGTGTAATATAGAAATGCCAAATTCTTGCTTTAGCCAAATACGATTAAGCGAATCAGAAACAATTATTAATTATGTATTTAAAAATAAAAAAATTAGTGAAATATATTGCAAGATGAATGAAATATTTTAAAAATAAAAATTAGCACTTACCCGTCAAGCGTCGCCACAAAGACAAACGACCTCGCTATCAAAATTTTTAAGACGTTCCTCAAATTATGCTTTCCGATGTTTTAATTGGATAATTTATATCATGTGACTACCACATTAGGTCACGCAGCGTCAGAAATACCCAAACTATACTAAATATAGTAATCTATAGTAAATTAAATTCATAAATTGTAGGTATTAAATAGCGCACTGCGCTCCCCAATTACCAATCACACGAGATAAGCCCATTCACGAATAGATGCCACTATTAAATATAGTAAGCTATAGTGAAACAAATCCACAAATTGTAGGTATAAACCAGCGTACTTGTGCTTCTAAATAATTACTTGCACGAAATATACCCATTCGCGAATAGATGTCACCGGCGACTCAAATCCCAAACATCGAAAATCATTGGTAATTGAACTGAATTTAGTGGAGCGGAATAAGCTTATATTCCGTTACAATATATCACTTCTTACTACTATTGGCTACAGGTTGTATCAGATAAGTATTTTTGAATAATAACATTTAGTGAAATATAAGCAAATATATCTATATACGTTACACGTTTATCTCCAGTACACAGTAACTCTTTATCCATAATAACCCAGCTAACCCAGTTATCTGGGATAATAAATTAACATTAATAACCATGACACATATACACACACCCATACCTTCACTCCCATCCACCCATAGCATGATGTTTTTGAAAACATACACACATAAAATGAATAAATATTTTAGTTTTGCTTACCAATTGTGGTATTTTGATGCTTTCATGTAATGCTGGCACTTATTAAGTAAAATCAGGTTCCAGCTATATTCAGAACAAAAATGCAAGAGAACGATAAACGAGTTCATTTATTTAACCCAAGATTCCACAAATTCTGTTTTGATATTGTGGATAAAACTCAGTTTTATAGAAAATGTTTAATGGCATTCTTAATGAAACTAAGACAAGGTCTTTCGGACACTTGCTTCAAATCTGTTTTTATTTTTTCTTCTCGGCAGAGTGTTAGTTTGAGCATAACTGTTGTCAGAACTATAGTTTGATATCACGTTTTGTAAATGAACATCTGGTATTTCAGTCACCGCAAGTGCTGGAGAGAGAACAATTCTTACAGAGGCACATAATGGATTTCGCAAATAGGCTTTATAATGCAGAACCGGTCGTTCGTAAAGCAATTGTCCAGGGTGGCCCGTCTACGAGATCTCGAAAACTACGGGGGCTGCAAAAAAAATGAAATACAAAAGTTGTTCCCAGTAAAATGATCTTTATTTTTTTGTATTTTTTTAAACGATAAATAAATTGTATGTTTTGCATTGGTTGATAGACTATATATCTTTCAAAAATATTTATCTGCTCTAAAGCTCTTGGTTACACTTACACCTAAAGTTGCCAATTTTACGTTTATTCTTCCCCTTAAAAGGCTTCTGTAGGTTTAAACGTCTTTTCCATTTTTCTAGGTTTCGAGGCCGCTTGTAACTTTTTGAAATGCTAGGTACATTCTCGACGTCATCTTGTACAAAAACTGAATTATGGGCTGTATTTTCGACGTGTGCTTCGCCTTCATTTTTGCTACATTATAACGTTGATTGTCTTCGTGAGGATCGTACTCGCTTCCCGAAGTTACATCTTAACTATAGTACTTGATTCTAAAATAAAAAATTGAGTATTATAACCTTAGAATCGTTTTTCGGACTAAAATAGGTTTACTGTTATTTTATTTTCAATTAAGCTATCACAAATTTTATTCTTATCATCTCAAAGATGGATTCAATACAATCTCAAAAAATTCACAAATTCAAGCTATACACCAATCTTTACCTCCCAAAATATCACTAGTAGTTCGGTGAGCCCAATTATGCAATGAAACCTAAAGAATATTAAGGAGTTGACGAATCAATAAGTAAATTGAAAGGTCCGCAGCTTTCGTGTGTATATGCTACGGTATGTGGCCCGTCAAATCTCTCGTCCTCCTCCAGGCTAAAGAACACCATTGTACAAAGTCTGGAGCTGATCACTGGGGAGTGACACAACACAAACTCCATTCTCACCCCTGTCAGACTAAGGACCACCAAAGAATAAGTCTGAGATCGATGCTTCCAGTGGAAGCGGCCCTAGTTGGTAAATGCATAAGCCTACTCGCATAGTCCGGTGAAGGACCACCCCACCAGAACTAGGAAGTGCTAAGTGGCTTATATTCGAATTATGTTCCGCTTCAGCGCTGGTGGTTCCGGAATCCACAGTAGGAATATATGGACATGATGGCGCTTCCAGGATCAAATCATTACGGAGGTAAAATCCCCGGCCATTCGTATCTCTGGGTGTCGCGACGGCACCGCTTGGCTGGGGCCCTTCATGCAGCATTTCACAGACAGCAAAGATACTGAACCTATTTAGAATAGATTTCTGCAACATAAGAGCCCTAAATACAAATATTATTCTCGCCCTCCGAGCGATTTCAATGTCCACAACTGGCTCAAACATTACAAGAAGACCGACAATGAAGGTCGAAAAGCTATAGCATTTGCGATCAGCTGCGGACTTACTTAATTTGTAGACGAACCTACTCGGATCTCAGAGAGGTGCGAATTTGCCGCTCTTTTGGATCTCTTTCTAACCACAAATCCTGACCAGCACACATGTTAAAGAAAGAACACATACATCGTGTTAAAGGACTGCGCTAACAAACTAATATCTACCCATTTTTTACAGACTTTTCTCTCTGTCTTATCGAAAAGAGATTAACCCATCTTCTTGGAAAGTCGCTCGAGTGCAACCTATTCCAAAAAGGACAAGAAAAACACGCTCTCAAACTATCGCCCAATTGCCTGGCTTCCAATACAATACGCGTTAAGTATTCCAAAAACATTCGACAGAGTTTGGTATGACGAATTGCTCAACAAACTGCCGTTCGTCGGACTACCTGCCTCTCTGCAGCTGGCATGCCAGTTTACATAAGAACCAATCTCTGCACGTTGCAGTTGATGGACACATCTCAGACACAGTCACCATTAACGCGGGCGTGCCCCAGGGCGCAATACTTTGACCAACTCTGTTCCTCATCTATATTAATGACCTGCTGACCGAAACCAATAATCCTGTTTACACTTTTGCAGATGACAATACTCTTGTCTCCCAATTTAGATCAGACAAACCTTTACCAACAACTGAGATTTATCACCGCAGACAGTAGCAAATTACAGCAATGAATCAAGATCTGGAGAGAGTTCGAACTTGGGGCGACAGAAATTTGGTCCAGTTTAATGCAGCAAAAACCCAAGCGGAGACGTTTTCCAAGAAAACCAATATGGCGGGCTCTGACATTATTATGGCAGAATCGACCATTCCTTCATCATCATCAATCGGAATACTAGGTGTTTCGGTCAACAGCAATATGTCCTGGCATGACCAGGTCAGCCTCGCAGAAGCTTGGTGCGCTATTTCGCAACAAAAACTGCATACACTGCAGCAGCTGCTCTTGCCCTAGAAAGCGCAAATAAGACTCGGCTTAGAATATTGCTCACATATCTGGGGTACCGCACCGAAGCACACCCTAAAGCTACTGAATTCCATTCAGAAGGGAGCTGTGCGTCTCGTCGGCGACCCTGAGTTTACCCGGGATCTGTATAGTCTGGAACACCGCAGACAAGTGGCCGAGATCTCCCTGTTTTACGGATATTTTCACGGTAGAAGTTTCCAGGATTTTGCCCGCTTCATCCCGCCCCCAGCAACGCCTGTCAGACAGTCACGACAGACGGCAACAGCGCGCCCGTTTGTTGCACAACTGGAAACACCTAGAACGTCAACGTAACAAGGTCTCCTTTATATGACGTACTGCATCGCTGAGGAACTCACTCCCAGGACATGTGTTTCCCCCAAATTTCAACTCACAGCTGTTCAAGAACCCTGTCAATCAACATCTTTGCATACACACCGATCATCGAGTACTATAGGATCTCCCCTTAGTGTGTGTGTCGTTGCCATACAAATAAATGAAACCAGCTAAACGAGGGGGTAACGGTACATGTTGACTCTAATGAATATATGTCCGAATTCTAAATTTATGCTGAGAAAGTTAAAGAGGCGATGAAAATTAGATAAGACCACTGCGTTGTAAAAGACAAGAGCATTAGCTGGCAATAGTCATAAAGTATGTTTGGACAATTATTTGAACCCTGTGAAATTATTGAGGGTGCTGCTGGCTAATGGGATTTTCCCCTATGGGACTATAAGTAAAGGGTGGAAGAAGATTTCTGATCTCAAGTTAGGCAAATACATGAAACGTGGCAATGTAAACTGGGGGATTTCTGCAGATGTATTAGCAGGGCTAAAATGGTCGGATCGACGCAGTGTTCTATTTTTGGTAAGCTACCACGATCCATCTTTCACTGATATCGCATCCAGAAAGCAAACAGACAATACGAAAGAAGTTCCATGTTCTGTTACGGTGAAACATTATAACACTTATATGGAATACGTGGATCGATTCTGTATGCTAAAAAGTATCTGTGAAGTAGACAGAAAATCGCATAAATAGAGGCAATTTGTCGGTGCAAGTGTTGTAAATGCGCCGATTTTATATCAAGAGAGACGTGGCTGGAAATATATGATGCTTAGTTTGTCAGTAGCTCGAGGATTTATCGGAGCAGCACCCTCTGGACTAGAAGGACGTGAAGTTGACATGAGTTGGGGCCGAAACTAAATGCTTGATAGGGTATATTTCGAGTTTTTAAATTAAATTATGTTTAAATTTGTGAAATTTGTGCATTTGTAGGGAACAATTTATGAAAAACAGGTACTTTATTGTGCTAATGGCAATGACATTGACTTGTGTTCATGAAAATAGACCCTTAACCCTACCACACTACACTCTATCTCCTAAATATTCTGCATTATACAATGAAATATTTATAGTTTATAGTTAGGTACTGATTGCTCTGATACAAGGTGTGTCTCCATATATATCTATTATAATTTCAGAGCTGGTAATACCTAGTAATATCTAAAATAACGGAAATTTTAATATTCATATACTGTCTGCCTGAAGTAAACAATTTTTATTTTTGTGACTTTATAATAATAATGCCTACTTACCTATTCACTTTGAATTTCTTTTGACTTTTTATCTGTAGCATTATTGAATATTGATTATGGGTGATTTTAGGTACATGTTCTAATATTTAAAGTGTGTTTAAGCTTTGGTTTAAGTTCAGTAGCTTAGTTGAGAATACTGCCTTTAAATAAACGTGTATATTAGTGTTAAGTGAATGGAAAACATGACGTTAATCTGTTCTGTTCCCAAAATGTAGAAAAGTGACAATTTTTTCATTTCCACAAGACAGCAGTGAGCAAATTCAATTAAGAGAGACGCATCATTTGTTCTAACCAAGAATACTCGGATAAGTTTTATTTTTCTATTTACATAAAGACAGTGACTAGTCATATACACTCTAGTTTTAGAGGCTGTGCCTAACATTACGTGCACAACATATAATATTAGTTATTTTTTGCGTTTTTTTTTTATTTTTTACCAAAAAAATGCTTTGCAATACCTGCCTACTTTAGCCCTAGGAGAGTTGCATTGTATTCAATGACTGTGTTAGCCGAGGCCTTGATCTAACGCAGGTAATTAAAGCATAAACCTAAGTACTCCGAATAGACGCTCAGTTAAACGGTATAAAAACGTATTGTATTTGGACTCTCGCTTGCCCAAGCGAGCGTCCAAAGCTCGATTTCGGCTCGCTTACTTTTGCTACTCGGTATGAGATGGCGCGCAATTCGACGGTAAAATCATGCATTATTGCCGGTTGTCTTAAAACAAATGTGAGTTTGGGGAATATTTATGATTTAATGCGTTTCATCATAAACCTAACTATGGTTTGTTTTATGGTTTTATAACGAAAACGTTTGAAATAGAAAATAAAATATATCTCTTTTACGTATGTAATAATTATTAGAACATATGAAACATTAATTATTTAAATATAAAACCGATTTTTAAAAGACGTATAATAATACGTCTGTAAGTAGGTAGGTACCCATTAAATTAATTTAGGTGAAATAAAATGGGATTATTTAGTAAATTATTATGAAAATGTAACGATAGAAAATATCAAATACATCTATACAATTTATGTATGAAGTAGGATATACATCAATATGTAATAGTTGGTTGACTTGAAATTGAATTGTAAGTATGTAGGTAAGTGTTTATAATAATTCAATTAAAAAATCACTAAATAGACAAAAATGTATGTCGTTTGCCTTATCGTCGTCAACATCTCTATCAGATCTTCATTTATTCTTTCGTTGAATCCTAACTAAAGAAAAATTTTAATAATATCGCATTTCAAGGCAAAAATTAAATATTTTTAGCTGAATTATGGAAATATAAATTATTCCCTGCATGTCTAAGAAATCATACAGTTTTTTTTAAATTGGATTTTTAAGGTGGACTAAAAAATAAGCAATTTTTTAAATTCCGCATTTCAAGAGGAAAATTTTATATTTTTTACTTATTGAGGCATTACAGATTACTCGTTAAATTCTCAGAATATGTAAAACAAAGTGTAAGTCCTGACGCAAGCGGCGCATTGTAACAAGAGCGAAAACCCTGAAGTAAAAAAAAAACAAGATTGCTCTAAAAAAAATAAACATTAAATTAAATCATACCCATCAATTTATTACATTTTACAATTAATATAATAAAAGAGCTTGTCCTGGGATTTATCTGTGTTAATTTATTTTATGAAATGCATAAAAAAGATTGTTAGAATTACTTTTGTCAAGATCAATTTCCAGGTCTGGTATTATTTAATTTAGTTCCATTTTTTTAATTTATAGTTCATATAAATAAAAACTTGTTTTTAAACAATTTTTTACTAAACTACGGGACATTGTATTTTTCCAACATTTATTACGTCATGTTTTGGACGGAAAAAGATATCGAGATGCGGTTTGAATTATGTTGTTGAAAATTTTATTGAGACAAAGATACTTTATCGGAAATATTTCATTTTGGTAGGAACTGTATTATACAGGGGTTGGAATAAGGCACTGCAAAAAATTCGAAAATTCAATGGGACCGAGAATTTTTATGGGTGAATCGAACTTTTTGTTTTATGCATGAGTTTAATTGCCTAGTTAATTAGAAAAAACAAGTTTGTCAAATTTTTGACATCTGTCATGTTTTTCGAGATACGCTTGTTTTTTTTTTATTTTGGCAAATTAATTTATTAAATGACGAGGCAACTTAACATTGGTTGCCTTGATTACATTTCTATTGATGTCTTATAATAACTACACCATTTTGTGTAGGAATTTATTACAGCCAAAAAATATTTGTTGTTTTCCGAAATTTTGTGATATTCATACTTTTGCAAAACAACGAAAAATTTTCTTCTTCTGGTGTAATAAATTTCTACACAAAATGATTATTTTTTTAGTTAAGTGCTTATTGGTGAACTGATTTCATGAAAAAAAGTCCGTAAAAGCATGGGTCTGGAAATGCATTGTTTTTTAGATATTGGGTGTTATTTTGTTATTAATATCTCCGCCCTGGCCCATTACTCAGATATTTTTAGCTTTTTTGGACACTAATTTAAGACAAGCGATAGCAAATTTTCTTAAAATATTTTTTGGAATTTGAAAGAAAAAAAAATACTTGCTTATTTCAAGAGCCAGGAACATATAATAAAAAGGTATTTTTTTTCTCGAAAGCGAGGTCAGATAGGAACAAAA
Organism: Pissodes strobi; assembly: GCA_016904865.1. Lineage (NCBI taxonomy): Eukaryota > Metazoa > Arthropoda > Insecta > Coleoptera > Curculionidae > Pissodes > Pissodes strobi. The sequence goes on from MU191964.1 coordinate 9,890, forward strand.
TTATAGCAGCAAAAAAGTTGTATTTTTAGTTGCTTCATTTAGTAAAAGTTACAAAAATTTAGTGCCGTACATTTCTCGAACAAAAATAATTGGAAAGATGCCCCCGGGGCATAATAAATTTAATAATTTCATTCTAGTTATGGCTAAAATAGACTTTTATCACCAAAAATAGACCTGCCAATTTCTAAAAAGTCCTTTTACAAATTTTTATAATATTCATAAAAGACCGATTTTTTAACACCCCATGTTTAGATGAACTTTCTTTCATGAAATTACTTTAGGAATGCGCCCTTAAATTTAATAAGTTGAGAGTGAAAGCTGTGTGCATGTACGAAATATACGAAATGAAACACTCTTTGTATTCCATACATAACATTTTTATCCAAAAGGACCTCTAAATTAGCCTCACAGAACGCTTTCGGCGGGTGCCATCATCAGCGTTACCTGGAAAGTGAGTAAAAGAACCACCCAGTAGTAGAGAACAGTGAATGCTGTCGAATTTTGGGTTAAGAAATTAAAATTTGCAATCGGCATTGTTATGTACATTATGGCATGAATAAAATTGTATTTTGAGTTTTAAATTTGAATTTTGAATTATGAATTTGTTAAGATATAAAAGATGTTTATTAAAAATTGTAAATTAAGCCTGATGAGCTTTTGTGTGTTTTTTTTGTTATTCAATTTTTAGTTGCTCGGCATTATCGTTTTCACAATTTGCCTTGCGAGCTTTTAGAAAACTGGTTACAAATTGGATCGAATAGCATTTTCGAAACATATCTACACTGGGATTTATACTCCATCCACCATGTTGCCTAATAGTCGAAAAGAAATTTTCCAGGAAGTCCTGATTTAATCTGTTAGTTAAACGAAAAAACGATTTTTTTTTGATTTCACCGATTCAAATAAGGCATGTATAGCATTGATGGTTTGAATCATACCATCAAAACAAAACGGCCTTTCTGCCTTCGAGTTTTTTAATTTTGAAAAATATCTAAGCCTTTTTTTAATAGCTTGGAATATTATGGTATTTTTGTCTGACAAAGCACAACCGTAAGGATTTTTTGAATAGACCCGTTTACTATTTAAAGAATCAAATAAATGAATCATATCTTCCAAAAAATTAGCGGTATGAATTCCATCCGCATGGATTTGTCCGTTTTGACACATGTTTTTACCGCTGCGGCAACAGTATGGGACAGAGCCTGTAAGGCTAATTTAAAGGACATTTTTTCGAAACCATTTGGGTTAATATGTTTCTGAGAAAGCTTTGGCATGGCTCGTGCCGTATTCGAAGACTGATCTATTGCAAACACCCTTTTAATATGATCAAAACTTATAATGTTCTCGAACAAGGTAAAATTATTCTGTAGCGGATATTTTTGAATAAATGAGGTACATCAAATAACCCAAAAATGTTGTGTTTCTGATAAAGAAAAAATGGCGTTTCAGCACTTATTCCTAACAAACTAAAAGCTTTTCTATAGGTTGATTCCTGATCACAAACAATTGCCTTTTGAAGAAATACAACAGCATTTAAATTATCGAGGGCGTACAAAATTGAAGATTTCAATTTTTCGCCTTTTACCGAGGTCCCGGAAGCAAAATATGCCAAAGGCAATTTCCATTTGTGATATAGGCCTCGAATAGAAAAAACTAAAACTTGTTTAGCATGTTTCGGAAGACGTCCTAAAGGACCCAGATCCTCGGAACCCTCAATAATTTATATTTTTTTGGAATATTCCAAATCTTTGTTAATCGACATTTCGGCAAAAACCAAAATACATTTCCGTTCTTCACTAGACATGGTAGAATATTTCCCCTGCGTCGAATTGCTACTAAAAGTCGCAGGAGAAATCCAGAGTTATTTCATCAGTAGCCTGTGGAAGTTTTCTGGCAAAACTATTATTAGACAAGCAGTGGTACGCCACTGACTTTTCTTAAAATAAAAAATATATTTATTTTTGAAATTCTTATTTCTTGAGGAAAAGATTTGAACACTTGATTTTTTTTTAGTCCGACACACGGTTTTCACCCGAAAAAATAAAATCTAAATCTCTACATTGTGATATTGTCATTAACGTAATTGTTATGACCATGCAAAAAGACGATTATTGATTTTTTTAAGCGAAAGCCTTGCATCGGACTGAAACACACCAACTGATCAAATTTGTTTAGAAATATATGCGAATTTCAAAAATGATTTTTATTTTAAGATAAAGGTGCGTACCATTTTTTCTTCAAAAATATTCAATGCAAAGCTGGTACGGACGCCACTGGAAAAAAAACTGTCTGTACAGGGTTATCCAACAAGAACTGGACAAGGCGACTTTTTTACTTTCCCTGTGCTTTTATAAAAAAGAACTTAAATAGCCATCTTATATAATTTTCTCCCGCGAATTAAGATATGTTCAGGAAAAAACGACTGAACATCAAATAAAAGTGCTAGGGGTCACTTTGCTATTTTTTAAAAATAGAACACCCTGTATATTACTACATATTTGGACTCTCTAGAGAATCTAAACACATTTTGTGTATATTATCCTATACCTTATTTAGCTGTTTACCAAATATTGACAGTTGAAAGTCGGGTAATTTGACACTTTGACAGGCTCTAAAATCTAAACTGCACAAGATCAAAGAAAACGGTTTGCACATTTCTATCTTAAGTTTTCAAAAACTATCAATTGACAGTATCTTCGAATATAACCTGCGGATAAAATTAACCGAGACTTTTAAACCTCCGGTTAAATTCAAAGTTACTATCAATCGATAGTTTATGAAAACCCAAGATAGAAATGTGCAGACCGTTTTCTTTGATCTCGTGCGGTTTAGATTTTAGAGCCTGGCAACGTGCCAAAATGCCCGACTTCAACTATCTATATTTGGTAAACAGCTAAAGATAGATAGGGTTATTATACACAAAATGTGTTTAGATTTTTCTAGAGAGTCCAAATATGTAGTATAATACAGGGTGTTCCATTTAAAAAAATATCAAAGTGACCCCTAGCACTTTTATTTTATGTTCAATTGTTTTTTTGCTGAACATATCCGAATTCGCGGGAGAAAATTACATATGATGGCTATTTCAGTTTTTTTATAAAAGTACAGGAAAAGTAAAAAAATCGCCTTGTTTAGTCCTCGTCGGATAACCCTGTACAACAGAAAATACATCTTGATGCCTAAAAGACGTGTACCCAATTTCATAAAGATATCTAGAATAGTATCGCACTTATTATATAAAAAAAATGTTTTACCTCCTTTTGTATCTAAAAGTTAAGTTGTTTAGGGCATACATTCATAAGAAGTTTTTTCTTAAAATGTGTCCAAGAATCAACCTTTTGAATATTAGCATGTCATTAACGAACACCCTGTATAGTAATGGGCAGTGGCGGCTCGTAGGTATACAGTGCGAGTCTCTAACTTTGCAATAAATTGAGTAAAGGAGAGATATTTTTTTTTGATAACTAAACTATGCTAGCACACATCGATTACTATGTGCCGAACTGAAACTTTATTATGCCCTTTAAAAGAATAATAAAAAAGGGATTTCATTTAAAAAATAGTCGATGACGTCATATCTCAAATTTGAGACACCCGTATGAAGCGGCCCGAGGTATTATGCCCACTATTATAGGTTTCGATAAAGTTCTTGATTAACCCCCAGTTTTATTCCTTCAGACGTCAAGGTTTATTGAAAGTTTTATTCTTACCACTATTTAAAATCCATTTTTTGCAAAGTTCTTCGTTCTTTAGGGGAATTCGAAATAATTGAATCCCGTGATTTCATCGATTATTATTGCAGTTATAAAAACAACATGTGATACCTGACATGTTGAAAACAATAATAATATCAAAATATTATAGTCAAAAATAGGAAAATAATAATTAATGTCGTATGAATTGTGAGAGCTCCGCAAACACTTGATCCTGTCATAAACCTAACTAGTTGCTGCAATTGCGATTATTTGGAAAATTTAACTACGCGCGCCGTGCAGGGCGCTGCACGGTTTTTGTTGGAGGATCCAGCAGGCATGTAGGTCTTACCTTAGTTCATATGGATCGCGCCGGACCGGCCGCAGTTTTCCGCGAAACAGTTTTTGATGAATATTCGCAAGAGAGCGTTTTTATATGCTTTTACGAAATAAGGGTGACAATTGTATTGCTGAATATTAGTTATTTAATGTTTTTAGTGTTCCGGGGTCAGATTTGATAGGTATCTATCTAGGTACCTATACATTATTTTAGATTTCATATATTGTAGTGTAGTAGTAGCATAAACCTAACTACGCCGAATAGTTAGGTTTATGGTAGTAGGTACAAGATGTAATATAATTATATTATAGGACATGTTATGTTAAGTTCCTAGAAATTGTAAATAAAAAAACTCCGGTCCTGCAACATTTAAAATCATAGGTAAATAACCGAAATAAAATAGAAGCCTCTTTTCATATTTAGTTATTATACATAATCAATTTTAACTACATTTAAATTTGGCAACAGCGCGAGCGACCCGAGTTCTGAAAGGCGTTTGGCCGTTGTTTGGCAAGCGACGAAATACGATAAAATTCAATTCGTGATAATGGTGGCGCCATCTCTCGATACAATTGCAGCATTTTTCTATAGCCTATGCCCACTGAGCGTCTATTCGGAGTAGTTAGGTTTATGATTAAAGTAAATATATATTTTAGGTGCGTGAACTGCACTTTAGGCCCAACGGAATTGAAAGAGCTACAACCCATAGTATAGAATGTAAATACAAATTTAAATTTTTTTGATAATTATTTTAAAACTTCGGTGCAGTACCAAGTATCTTGCCTAATTACCCCAGCTACCTATCAAAACATCAGACATCTAAAAGAAGGTGCTCCAAAGTAAAATGGCAAAAATATAAGTATTTTTTATTTGTTTTTACTAAGGTCCACTTCTTAATACGACCACCCTATTTTGTAGCATTCTGTTTTCGATAGCACATGCATATATTTTTTTTTATGCAACTCTAGAGATAGTCTTTAAAAATATCTAAGTAACTATGTATTCTGGTTTCAGTTTATATATACTTCGAGATATATTGTAAACAAACCACTGTATATTTATAAATCATTAGCCATAGTCCGTATTGTTTACATCATAGCATATTATAATTGTTAAACTACATATGATAATAATTCGTATTTTCCTTTCTGTGATGCTATGGCTCCTAAACGATTTGTTGTTGTTATTTTATTAAAAATAATTTAGGTATATATTTTTTGAGATCAAAATGTAACAAAATATTTTATATATGAATTAGTACGTTTTCCATTGCCAGAGCCTGCTCCCTGACCGCGACGCCATCTTAGATTTAGATATCAGGCCTTCAAGCTCAGAGGTGTAAAAAAGTCGAAACTCCATCGATATCTTGAAAAAGAGTATCTTTTTTTGAGGTACGATACATGATGATGATATGAGTCCTTGTTTATGTAAAGAAAGAAGCTATTTTCTTGATTTTTACAAAAAAATAAATGATTCTTAGGTTACGCTCTAGTAGTTAACAATATTAACCGCATCCTACAGAATAATGCCGGAATATTTAGAACCCGTTGAGTGTTCTTAGTACAGTTTTCCATTAAGCGAACGTGTATTTAATGCATTTTTAAAGTTTTGTATTTCTGGCCTCAAAGGATATAACGACACTTTGAGAAAATACAAGATATTTCTATGTCATATGAATGAACCTAATACATTATATTATATACACTGATTTTTTCAGTTATATTAAAATTTCACTTTTACGAAAATATCATAGTATGCATTCAAATAATGAACTTTAAAATCAAATTTCCTTTCTACCTATATAGATTTAATGCAATGAATAATTCAACTAACACCTTCAAGCTATTATGCAAATTGTCATTGTTTCCAATATTCGATAATCTGTTCAAAATGTTTAATTAACATTCATTGTGTTATTTTGCATAATGAGGCAAATATCAAATAATTTAGGGTATTATATGCGCTTGCAGCATAGATCAAATTAATTGGTCAATTAATTATAGTTAATTTGAAACGCAAATACCAAATTACAACAAATCCAGTCTGGTTGGCTAATGAGAATAAAGCAAACAGTTGGGCGTTCAATTATACGCACACCGAATAACAAAAATTTCATAAAAGTATGCTACCGACTCCCAATATTACACGCCGTGTGTCTTTTGCGGCTAGACACAGGAATTATTATGATGCACTCCCAAAATCATGATAATTTTATGAAAAATTATATGCACATAGGCACTATATGTCATACATTTAAGGAAAATCTACAGTATTGACCAGTTTTGAAACTTCTAACTGTTCATGATTTTTAAGTTATTTTCGTAAAGATAAATAGGGTCAAGTGCTGTAAAAATGAGACAGCAAAAATTTCGGTTAAAAACGAGATATTATTTTCCTGACATAGATTTATGTGAAAATTCCAAATGAATTTAGTTACCCAAGTTTACTTTGTGGGGGGGGGCAAAGGCAGAACGGCATACTTAAACTTCTCGCGTAAATATTCAAATGTCTAGTCCATATAATAAAGAGCATGCCGTTTTTTGGTGGTTAAGAATTATTCAATAAAATTTTGGAAGATGTCTCTAAGATATCTTTCTCTAGGTTAAAAAATTATGTCGAAATAACCGTTCTGCCCCTACACCGGGGCAGAATGACACCACACCCCGTTGGGCAGCACGGTCCGGCTTATAAGGTCCTTTACAGTTCTACGGGACTATGCTATATTAGCCGCTTCTGATTGGTGGGCTAACGGTTAACGTCACTTTAGAGTACTGTTAACTCTTCACGCATGGCCCTCCGCTTGCTTCGCTCGCTTCGGGGCGCAACCAAATAAAACTAACTCAAACTATCCCAAATTTTAAAAAAAGAAACGAACATAACCTTAAAAAAAAACATGTCTTGCCACCGACGGGAACGGAACGCGAGCCGTCCACATCACAAACACAGAATCTTATCACTGCATTACTAGATCTGTCGGAATAAATTCACTTGACCGTAGATAAAGTGAAAGGTGAGGTAAACCTAGGGGTTCGCGAGACCACGTGACTAGTCTCGGTCGAGACCCAGACCAAGACCGAGACTAGAAATTTGATATTGAGACCGAGACCGAGATTTACCTATCGAGACCGAGACCGAGTTTAAGGTATCGAGACTCTCGGTCTCGGTCTCGGTCTCGAAAGAATTATTTAGCCATTAGTTTGTTCGACTTAAGCAATTTTGTAACTATGACTACTTTGAGATTTTACATTGAATAAGGCTTTTTTTAAATTAAAACATAAAAGTAGTTACATTTACTTACCAACTTACCTTTACAAATGTTTAACCTAATTTTTTATCTGTAAATATCGTATCAAAGAGTAGGTAGTAGATATCATTTTTATTAATTAACCATAACTGTACCTATACATAGAATATCTGAGTCATTCAAATGTTATTTTTGAAAAGAACTTGTTCGGAAATATACCTAGTGACCGGCATAATATTTGCAACGAATTGGTAACATTTTTATTATTCAAATATCAAAAATATTTTTTTTGGGGAATAATTCAGCATGTCCAATAAACCAAAAATCGATTATGACATATGTCAAGTGATCACAACGCAAAAAGTGGGGTCATTTGACGATATATCAAAAAGTGTCAATGGGAAAAGTTGTTCAAATTTGATTCTACGTTGAAGTGCAAATTTTCATAAATATATTAAAACTTTCAAATAGAAACATTTTTTTAGCTTATTTGCTGAAAAACTTAAAGAATGGCAATTTTTTCATGTAGGATACTTAAAATAACGTAAAAGTAGCGAATACAATTATTATTAATGTTGCTGAAATTTATTTTATTGTTAACAATATAAATAAAAAAAATCTGAAAATATTGATTTTTAGAAAATTCAATCTGTTGTATTTTGTTACATTGGTACGTAGAGGACAGTAATTATTTTAAAATAGCACTTTCAATTTTATTTTCAAGTTATTTTTATTTAACGTGACCTCTTTTCGCGTCTTGCAAAATTCAATCCGTTTGCCCTCTTGTAAACCCCATCCGTGGACATACTGTATATAAAAAGTGAAAACGCGTTCAAAAAGTTTTTCTACTACCGTCTGTAAAGTACCTACTTACTTTAGACACTAACACACTAGACAGGTAATAAGGGTTTTTGAAAAAGGAAAATTAGTTTTTGAGAATTGGTGTTTTTAAGCGAAAAATCACTTATGTCTTTACGTTTCCTTATCAGTTCCGAAAATTTAAATTGAAAATTTGTCTTTTGGTATATTTCGAGAGGATATTTTTGACGATATGGAGAACCATTTTATTTATTTTTTTAGCATTGATATATTCACCATAATATTTCAAAACAACAATCGAAGGGTATTGAAGAAAATGAACCCTTACACATACTTGCGAACTTGACATGCTCACTGAAGTTAAAAATAATAATTTGTGTCCCTTCCCCATTCCATTCCTTAGCCTGCCCCTTTTTGTAAATGTTGCCGTAAAACTAAAATACCTCAGATGTTGGGTATTGACCGAAATACTGCGACTGCATACGGATTTTACCGTAACTGCACACACTTAATTTTTTTTTTAATTTGGAAACCTCTAAGTCATGGAGCAGTTATACTGATGGCATGCCATCAGCAGTTATGATGATTTTTGAATGGTTTAGAATTTACGTCGTCAAAATTTAAAATGGAAAGGTCACATTTTTAATGAAATATAAATAAAAGATTGCTTTCAGTTGTACCGGAACTTATTCAGTTTAAATGGCACTCGGTATATTTTCTAAATTATTTATATTCCTCTTAACATTCCGAAGTAGCGTTTGTGTTATTAACGAAATAAAACAGTAAATTATTTAATTGCTTTTTATTTCCTCAAACCGAGACCGAGACCAAACCGAGACAAGACCGAGATCGAGACCGAGACCGAGACCAAGGTAGTCTCGGTCTCCAGCTTCGAGACCCGAGACCGAGACCAAATTTTTTCTTCGAGACCAAGACCGAGACTTGCCAAGTCTCGGTCTCGGTCTCACGAACCCCTAGGTAAACCCACCAATCAGAAGCAGCTAATATAGCAGAGTGCCGTAGAGCTGTAAAGGATCTTAAAACGCGACCGGTCACCATATGAAAATTAAAATATAAATGCTTATTTTACGTGGGCAATCAGTAAGGATATTAAAATTAAGTGAGTATATTTATTACAAAAATTAGCAATAAAAATAAATGTTACAAGATGTAAAATCCTTATCAAAAAACATCGTAAGCTAGTAAAGTTCTTTGTCAAACAAAGTTTCAATCATAAAATGGATTCCTTAAAATATTTTGAAAAACATTTCCTATTTGTAAAATTCACAGGTAAGAACAGTCTCGTCGTCGCGTCGTCGCGATCCAAACCTGCGCCAGAGTTAGGGGCCCAGTTTTAAGAAACAGATCTTGCAATCCAGCCCTTTGTAGACTATGAATAAAACTCTGCAAAATAAAGACATTCTACCTCATCAACCTTGTTACAAGAAAAGCCAATTTGTTAAGATAAACTTTGATTTGTTAAGATATAATTTCAATTGCCTTATTATAATTACTATAATTCAAATAAAAGGCCAATTTGTTACTATAAAGTATAAATGCACTTTTCTTTTTAATAATTACTTTAATTTACTAAAAATATAAACTGAAAGATAGCTCACGGTGTATAGTTTCGGAGCATGCTTATTAAAGTGTATTTCCGAGTGCAGTTGTTGAGAAAAGGTGCAAAATAAAAGATTAGAAATTTCAAAAAAACAATTATTCTATTTCCTACTAACAAAAATAAAGATTTAAATTTGAGATTCTCTTGAATTTTCTTAGTGATATCTGCACTTTAATCACCTTATGGTTCCTCCGAGCTTTGTGGAGAGGGTTACTGGAAATTGCTGTAGTGCCTAGGATCTGTCCTGTGACGTCACTGGAAGCTGTCCTGGTAGGCCGAGTGCGTGTGGACTCAGTAGCATGAAAAAAAAACCAGTACAGGGCAGTTAAAGAGTTCACCAAGAATGTTGTTACAACTCTGTTTCAATTTGGCGGAGAGCATCGCTTGTCTTAGCTTAGGTTTTTTAATATAGCGATTGGCAAGAGATAGCTAGAAATAATTCTTCTCATTTAACAATGCTGAAAAATGCCAAAATGCGCTGAAGGAAAATTATGATATATAATTAAACAATAGACAATAATTATTATGGTTTTAAATTAAACAGTGAACTGATCAAAAATAATAAATAAAATAAACAGCTGTTTAAGCTGAGAAAGTTTGTGATGAACAATATTTCAATCAAAAAACAATTACAGTAATCAGGTAAGAACAAAAGTGAAATCGATAAATTTAAACAGATAAGCAGAATGCAATTATTGCCCGAAAGCTACTTTTCAAACTCAAAAATCAGTTTAATTCAAAAATAAAGGTAATGACAAATTTAAACAGAAATAGAGACATAAAACAAACATCAATTATGATCTTGTACCGACCACGGTCGAGAAGAGCTTGAGAAGGTGCTCTTTAAATAACGAATGACGATAGAATGCTTATATAGGCCGAACAATAACTAACTAAGCTTAACTCTGATTCCCCATAAAATTCATAACACCCGATAACGATACCAGAGAAAATTAGACACACTATAGACAGTTTTGGTTATTAATTTCTAAAAATTGCTACCTCTAACTAGAACCTAAATAATGTGAACCCTATAGGCCACTTTGATCGATTCTTTAGTTGGGTTGCTAAACTAAACCCGAAATTCAATAACCCTGCTCTTGTAGGATCAAGTCCTTTTTTTTCCTCTTATCCAAGAGCATTAAGCTCCAAAAACCCACTATCACACATATGCCCTACAGACAAAAACATACCCACGGCAAAAGACAACGTGGTATGTGTGAAACGATAGTAGACAGATATCAGATATTCACGAGCTTATTTAACATACACACGGCAAAAGACAACGTGGTATGTGAAACGAGAGTAGGCAGATATCAGAGATTCGTAAGCTTAGCAGCTTTTTTCCGCCTACAGACCTTTCGATATAGAAAACTTCAGAAAAATCAGATAACGCAAAAAAAAAACGAAAATGTCAAGCCTACCTTCTCTCAACCTCTCACACTGGTCGTCGGTACAAGATAGATTTTAAAAATCCTGTCCTACCTTTCCATCAGAACCACATCTCAAAAAAAATTGCACAGACGCGCAGTCGTCTCAAATGTTTCACCTTTTTCCACCGTACGAAGCGACCGATCTTTAAGCATAAAATCTGAACTGCATATTTGAAATTATTTATCAATTTTAAATAATATATTCTACTGCTGTATTTACGTA
>MU191964.1:21271-32266 GCA_016904865.1 Pissodes strobi
TATATTCTACTGCTGTATTTACGTAGATTCAACCCATAATATTAATTTTCATTTTATATTAACTAGATAATTATCGACTGATATATTTAAGACAAAAATTAGTTTTAAATGAACTTGATGGGCAACATAAGAATTCAGTATTTATTAATATTTTCGTACTATTTAATGCGGAATTTTCCACACTGTTGCTACCAGGCAGACAGTAATTCAAAATAGGTTGAAGATGAAAAGTAATTATTTGAAACTAAAAACAAATACAAGCGAACTCGGAACAACCTGATGTTACGGAATTGTTAAAATTACCGTAACAACCTCACTTTCACTTGACGAACTATCTATTACTTTTTTCTTGGGAACAATTTTCATCTTTGCGACCCTACTCGTTGTTCCTTTCTTAACTTCTTTGAAAATATTTTTTCCATCAGATTTTACATTTTCGGTAGGACTGCTTCCAATTTTTTTCTGTACCTTCTTTCTTTAGTCTTGTTGGGAAATGGCTTGCACAGCTCGTCTTCATATGAGATTGAAGATAGAATAGCCGTCTTACCTATTTTCCTTAAAACTCTTTTAGTAGTCTCTGGAACCTTTGAAATTGGCAAAATATCTGTTGGAGTTTTACATAGTATTTACGCATGCAGCGATACTATCTGGTGCATTGTTATTTATTTAGCCATTTTGACAACTATTTCTATGCTTCATACATTGGTGTTGCATATTGAACTGCCAAGTTGATCACACAAACACTGAGAATGATTATCTGAACGGGCAAGGAGATTGTATTACCATCGGTGTTGTCCGTTTGTAGACTTCTGCATCCATATAAGCTGTTACGTGGATTGGTATGTCAGATGTGGTGGATGGCATAAAATCAGAATCTGTAAAAGCGTTTTCGTCAACGAGCCATATTCCAGTCTTGCTTGCACTTGTCATCCTTGCTGCTTCTAAATATTGTAGCGGAAATTTAATTAATTAATTATGTATGGCCTTAGGCGCCATTTTGTAATAAAATACTAGTTGTTCAAATTTATTTTTAGTAAATGGTGTGTAAGAATGAGAACTAACTTTTGCTTTTATATAATTTTTCAAGTTATATGTCTATATGCTCAGCATCAGCGTAGAGTGGTAGAGGACTGTAGTTAATCGGGAAAACTGAGACCTTACCTGTTGGCTTCAATTGTTCGATGCACTCACTGAAGGTAGCGATTGGCACAAAAATTTAACTTTTGGTAACGTATGAACTTATGCGGAAATGCGAACAGTACCGGGAGCGCGCTCGATCGATATATCGGTACGATCTGATCTTTTGGACCCATGCACATGAACGACCATCGCACTAGTCGCTACGAAACGCACACGCGTGTAAAGGTCTCACATTTTCTGCATGTACACGGAAAAACGTTTGACCACAAGAGAAAATAAAATCTTGAAAAACCATAATGATGAAGCATTAATCTCGAATAATGTTAAAGCAAGAAATAGAGTAATTATAATTTAGATAAATTGAATTTTATGATTAAACGAATTTATTTATGTAGCTTAATCTAATGGGAATATAATATTTAAAAAATACATTTAAGACTATAAAGACAGAAGCAAGAAATATGTTTAAGAGTGGACGAAACATGGTGTTTTGTGACTCGTTTTTATTTTTTCAGGGGGTAGGGCGTATCTTTTATTAGCCGTGATTTTTTGTGGGCGCCAGAGTTCCTAGAGACAACATGAACTGAATATGAATACTTAAATATAAATAAATATAAAGATGAAAATATCAGAAATTTGCCCTTGCAATTCGCAATCTCTCACAGACGTCTATCCTGCGATAAATTAAATAAATAAATTTCAAAACAACAATGTATTAATTATACAATTAAATTACAAATACGATTGTTGAAATTTGAAATGGAGTTTATCGATATAATTAATTGACTTAGTAATGAGAATTAAAATTAATGTGAAAGATTAAAAAAAAAGGAATGAACGAAGCGTTATAATTGGTCTTTACAATATGTTTATCTTCTGATTGGCTAATACTTAGCTTGTCCAATTATTCTGTAACCATGCGATCGTATTGGGACCTCTACTGGAACCGTTTCTGCCTGTTCCCAAGTTAGTATCTGTTGGGTTTATCGAGGACTTATTTGGTTCACGAAGTATTGATTCTCTCAGAACAATTTGTACAGCGAGTGGACCAACACATGCTACTTGCCAAGTACGGTGTTTTTTTTTTCAGCCAATTCGGGGGTGTTGAGTACATGCAAGAGGAAATAAACTAGTCTTAGACCAATGTGTATCGCTAATTAAATAATATTCAGGGAAATATCATGTGAACATCAGTGACACTGTTAAACACATAAGGTAGCAATCAACAAATTGAAAATTTACTGGTTAAAGCAGATATAATCAGAAACTTGAATTACAATTTAAGTTGAGCAAAAGTTATAAATAACTACTGTTACTCAAGATATCCTTTTCTTTACTTTAAAATATTGACTGAAATTTAAAATTCAAAAGAAAATAGTGAAATAACGTTCCAATTCAGTGACTCTCGGTGATTCTAAATAAAAGGTAACTTGAATTTGATAATAAATAAAAAAATAGAGGTACAACCTCTAACAACGAGTCTTATAACTCAAAATAAGTAATTACTGTTACTTTTATTTCGGCCCTTGGCACATAAACAAAAATTGAGCCCAATTGCGCCTCAGTTTAATTAAAGATAAAGATAATATAATCACTATCTCGCGTTCGAGATAGAAATTTAGACAACAGATAAAACCAGATGAATTTACATATGCGAGATTAACCTCTCATAAATGCAAAGTAATGTCGATACATCAGGATTGAGACTAGACAGGGCGAGTACCAATAATTATATGCTTGATGTAACAAATAAACTGAAAATTTAATTAAATGAGCCTGAAAAGAAATAATATTAAAACCGGCAATACTATGAGGGAAAATACGGAGAAATTCTACCGAGAATTCAATTTACTACCTTTGCAGGAATATATTGAATTTACTCCGAGAATTAACCCAAATAATACTGTTCAATTTGAATGAAAATACGTAAAATAATGTGCCTGACCACTGAACGATAAAATAATTCCAATCTACCTAGATTTGGACTAAGCCTTTTTCAAGTTACAAGAATTTGATTAATGAGAGACGCAAATATTCACCAATAAATCGGTAATATTACCCAAACGGTCACGACAATAATTAAAAATTATTGAAAATGTAAGCTAATTAAAGGTTGAATTTAAAAATGCTAAATTCTTGCTTTGGTTCAATAAGACTAAGCGAATCATAAACAAATATTAATTAATTATGTATTTAAAAATGAAAGAATTAGTTAAATATATTACAAGATGAATTAAATATTTCAAGATTGAAAAATTGACACACCTCGTCAATGTCTCAACACAAGATAAACGATCTCGCTTTCAAAACTCAAGACGTTCGATAAGTTATGTCTGCCGATGTATTTTTGGCTAATTTATAACATGTGATTACCGCCATAAACCACGTCGCGTCAAGCAATAGATATACCCGATATTAAACATAGTAATCTATAGTAAGTAAACTCACAAATTGTAGATACAAAATAGCGTACTAGTGCTTCTAAAATCGTTACTCGCACGAAATAAACTCATTCGTGAATAGATGTCACTGGCGACTTAAATATTAAATATCGAAAATCACCTGCAATTGAACTGAAATTTTAGTGTAGCGTACGTGTAATAAACCCATTCGTGAATAGATGTCACTAGCGACTTAAATATTAAATATCGAAGAGAGTTGATTTAGTGTGATGACTTTAGAAGGATTGTTTCTCTACCATTTCCTAGTCTCGTGTTCGTAATATGTGCTTATAGTCCTACGGCCCGCGTACATTTATGCAACGATTTCAAGAAGTTTCGTGATTCTTGAAATGATCTCAGGTCACGATTTTTTTTCGATATTTTCAACCCTCTCACGGCCACCCCCACCGTTACCTAGCCAGCTGACACCTCATATGTAACTAAATGATAGGGGTACAATCGAATGTTTATATAACGAAACTTCTTGAAATCGTTGCATAATTTGTACACAGGCCGTAGGACTATTATGGCTTCATAAAACTGACATCTAGCGGTTGGTTCTTGTGTGAGCATTGAGGTGACAAACAGAAAAAATAACGCCATTTTCACAATTTTAATTAGATCCAGATTTTTTCTGTGAGTTGAGTGACCGTCTAGTATAAGAAGAACTGAATTCATTTTACCAGCTTTCAAAAACCTTACGAACCGCTTAAACCAAATTTTTTGATCCAACCCGTTTCACTTAACTCCAACGTTGATCCCTGAAGTAATCCAAGATCAAATGTTGATTGCCTTCGCTTACGTGGAAAATATTACCATTGGAGGCATGCAAGATCCTACTGCTGAGAACCAGATTTCGGCTGTTACAGTCTCACCTCGCTCACATGAGATAAGTGCACCTACTTGGCATTTTCCTTTTGTGGCAATTATTTTGGATTGATTTTTTTAGATTCACTTGAAAGCCGGTCTTGTCACAGTTGTCAGATTATATTTATCTACAATCTCAGTGAGTAGTATAAAAAGCTAGGACACAGTAATACAATTAAGATCCACTGCTCGGCACCTTATGTGGCTTCAGGTTTTCGCAAGCTTAATATTGGATGCCTTGAAAGAAACTTCTCCCTCCAATCCTGTGACATTAAAATTATGACTGCAGCCTTTTTGCTCGGCAAGCTGGAATGCCAGTCGTCGAAAATCACACGTTGTTATTCCAAACAAACTAGACTCCATGGTTTTTAAATAGTCTACTAGCAGGAGCTCTTGCTCAGCCGTAAAAACTTTTTTGAATTTCCCGCGGATTTTATTAATTCTTAAAGTCTCGTCCTGTGATCTTTTCTTCTGGACATACCTTTTTAATGTAGAGCGAAGAACATTATATTGCTCGCATGCTTTCTTTACACCCATTTCACCGTGAGCAATAGAACTGACTGCGTTTTCCATTGCAGCAATGCCCCATGACTGTCGTTGAGTTTTCCTAACATATGTTGGAGCCCTCTAAAAATGAAAAAATCACACGACTGCTAAAAACAGACGAATCAGAAATACAAAATTTTATCCGGACCATTTCGTTCCAAGTGTAGTCCATAGGTATTTTTTTAAATAATAAATAAGATTTGTAACCGAGATAAAAGTGAAATATGATGTCAACTGACGCCTAATATTACATTAAACTAAAACCATTGAAAAATAATGACAATAAATTATTTTCTGTGAACTTACTTCGGCATAAAATTTCGAAAATATTCGAGCACAGACCATGAAATTATTGGACGTTTTCGCTCCGATACAACCAATATGGCCGCTCTTAGTACCATGATATATCATTCCGCCCTACCCCGCCGTTCCCCTATATACAATACTGTTACATGTCAATTTAGTATGAAAACATGTAACAGCCAGTTATTTCACCTTTATACCTACATCTATTATGCTAGTCTGTCAAGCTGCCTATAATACTACTTACCCGTTTAGATAACTGCATGGTTGTGGTATGACCCTAGCCTGTTATCGATCTGTTCCATGGAAAATTGAGACTTCGGTAGTCGTATACCTAACTTGTTTTTCTGCATCAGAGACGCAGGCTCTTGGCTATAGGTGCGTTTAGGCTTTGTGGCAATTTAAAACACGTGACAACCGTTGTGGCACACACAACCGTTTCCTACCACGGTTGTCACGTGTTTTAAATTGCCCAATCCAAAGCCATTGAAAATTTAAATAGGTAGAACGTATAAATTTTGAAAGGAAGGTCATATCATCTTGTGTGCAGACGTTGGCACGGTAAGTGGTATTAGTTTTTGATCTCAAAATATTTTATTCATCCCGCATATTTTTCAATAATCTTTTTATGTTTTAAATACATTAGTAATAATTGTTTCCAATTCACTCACTTATATTTAGCTAAAGTGAGAATTTAGCATTTCTATATTGCACTTTCGAGTGTTTAACGATTTCAACAATCTTAATTTTTTATGGTGACCTTTAGGTTTGAATACCGTTTTTTGGTGGATAATTGCGTATCTTATCGGTCAAATTCGTGTAATTTGATAATGGTTTAATCCAAATATATAGAGAACGTAAGTATTTCATCGTTTAGTGGTCATACATATGATTTTACATATTTTCATTTAAATTGAACAGTATTACCTGGAAGATTCTCAAAGCGAATTTTATATGTTCCTGTAAAAGGTAGTTAATTGAATTTGAGTAGAATTTCGCTGAATTTTCCTTAGTAATATTGTTGGTCATAGTTTTTTCAGGCTTATTTCATTAATCTTTCAGTTTATTTGTAACATCAAACTATAATAATTATTATCACTTATCGTGTCACGTTTGATCAATGATGTAACGGCATTGATTTGCATATGAAAGAGGTTTAAGCACATGTGTGTAAATTTACCTGGTTTATTTTTCTTTATCGTGTACCTAAATTCCTATCTCAAAGCGAGATAGTGATTATCTTATCTCTATCTTTAATTAATTGAGACGTAATTTACGTCAAATTATTGTTTATGTGCCAAGGGCCATATTTATAAATTAAGTAAAGAAGTTACTTATCTGGAGTCATTAGACTTGTTTTAAAAGAGGTTATACCTCGTTTTTCCTATTTTTTTTATAAAAATCTAGTTATTTTCTATTTGAAGTTGCCGAGAGCCACTGTCTGGACAAGTTTCATAATTTTCTTTTAAATTTTTAATTTCAATCATAATTTCTTTTGAATTTCATATCTCAAAGTTAAGAAAGGAGATATCTTGAATAACAGTAATTATTTATAGTGTTATTTAATCATAGTTATTTACAATTTTTGCTGAACTTTAAATTATAATTTAAGTTCTGATTATATCTACTGTAACCAGTAAACTTTCAAGTTTTCAACCTCCTATGTTAAACTGAGGTCCACAGGATACTCCCCTGAATAATTAGATAATAAGCAGTATTAGTTGGTCTAAGACCTATATATTCTTGTTTTCATGTAACGATCTTGGTGAGAGCGTCTGACGCAACGAATACACCATTTACAGCTTTGCCGTGCGAACAAGTAGGAGTCCCAACTAGGATTATCTGTAAGACCTGGACACGCCTATAGCGGGTGAGCTTAGGTACAGGCGAAGAGGTTTCCAGTGGAGATCCTAACCAATCGCATGGCTACAAATAGCTGAACGAAGTTATCGCATGGTTACAGATAATTGAAGGAAATAGGTAATCTTTCTCAAAAGAAAGATCGTCTGCTTAGACCAAACTTGTTATCATTAAATTTTTTGATCGTTTACATTGATTCCCATTTACATTGCTAGTTGGTTTATTCCAAGCAAACCTCATAAGTTGTATTTGCATCTGATTGTATAGATTTTAATCTTTTTTTTGTTAAACCTCATCATCTTGTGAATTAGTTGTTAAATTAATATATATTGTTTTTAGAAATATATTCTTTGATTTATTAAAGGATCGATCGAGTTCTTTAAGACGTGAATTAATTTTTAATCTTCTTATCTTTATAATTCTTGATATCTTAATATTTACTTTTTTACATTGTCTCAGGGAGCTCTGGCGCCCACAATATAATAAAAAAATATAGTTAGTGAAAGATACAACTTACACCCTTAGTGACAAAGATTCTCATACTCAAATAGCTAAATAAATTAACTTTTGCTCTATCTTTACAAATTAGCGACTGAGCTAGATATTCATTAAAAAGCGGCATCACTAATTAGTTACAACTTGAATCATTGCGCTGCGGATTTATGCGTTTAGCATTTTTGATGTCATTGTGAATAATGGTTTTATCGTCAGTTTTCTTTGTCCTGTCAGTAATACATAATATCATTCAGCCTTAGGTACGTTTTGTTGCATATTGAAGATGTTATTCTTCCGGTAACTGGCCACTTGCGGAGAATTACGGAACAAAATACGCCGTGTCCTTCCTCAAGGGGTGCCTGTAGGAGAGAGCCTTGCTCCCATTCGTCATCACCACCAAAAACCCTACGTTGCTAATATTTTTATTGGGAGCGAGTTTTATTTAGAGGGAGATTAAGTAGTTAACCAAGTAGCTACCGGTGAGTACGGTTGATTGTTCTCTTTGGTACCAACTGCAGCCACGGCGGTAGGAGCATTACCTCTATTGCCACTCAGAGTTTTATGGGTCCCAAGGCGCCTAGCAGCAGCTTACGTGCAGAAAGCCGGATGTGATATCGGCAGAGACCAGAAAAGATTAGTTAAGGTTACACTTGTGATCTTTCTACATAATGTTATTGGCGTATTATTAGCACTTTCAGTGTGGTATTAAATAGCGTGATTTACTTCTTCCTGCGTGGTATTGATATAAATATTTTTGAAACTGTTTAGGTATAAGCATAGCTTACCGAGGCAAATTTAAATAAGTATACCTCTGGTAGAATACTATTTACTAGTGTGGATCGATTATTACTCATAGTATTTTTTATATTATATTGCCTTATTCTTCCAATTTAATATATATCGTGGTAAATGATAAACATTGTGGTTCTGACTTATTAACTATCTGGTTACAATAATTTTACAAAACGGTATTTCATAAACTGAATCGTTAAGATTTATGTATGTACAACGGCGACGCGTATACCATGGTAGACGCGCACACAGTTTAGTAGCAATAGGTACTATACTGATAACTTTTACTTATTAGTTGTTGTGACGATAGATACCTTATGCATATTGCGTTTATCATTAATTAGATGGAATTGATTTTGGATCATTTATTATGCTATATCCGATTTGATCTAGTTCAATACTTGTGAGCATATATCAAGTTATTATTTGTTTCCAATTAAGCTCTTTTTCATTATTTTATATTTATATAATTCTGTTTATTGAAAGGAATATGACAACACGTTAACGTCAAACCTAACGAGTGCCCACTTAACTTAAACCTACACGAATGTACCGTCTTTTATTTGCTCTGAAATACCTCAACCAAGTAAGTGTAGTTATTAGTCATTTGATTTTGAATCGCACTTAAGGATTGTTAAGACCGAAAATCCTCTATTTTTAGCCTGCGGATTTAGTTATTTCAAACTGATGACGCCGGTCAAAAGTAAATAATTGACCCATTCCCACGCTGACGAGCAGTCGGAGCACATGATGCGCTGGCTGCATCCTTAAGGGTAGGTAACAACGTATTTATTTAATATTGCTAACTCATTTAAAAGGGTTTTACGCGAAACAATACGGAAAAGTGAGTATTTGGAAACAAAAATAATAAAAAAAAACATAGCTACATGTTTAGTTGTAACATGTATAAAATGAGACACCGTGTGGTCTAAAAGCCAGGCACAGCGAGATCTAAAACCGAGACACTAAAGCTTTTTAATATATTTTCTTCAGGACCAGCGCCCATATATAGAAGGCGATGCGCAGAGCTTGAAAAGTTGTAGGACAGGACGACTTATTGCTAGAAAAGCCGCAGAAGACGAACTGGTATAGAAACTAGAAGAATTAAAAAATAGTTGAAAATAGTGATATGTTTGTCATTTATGTATTTTACGACCTACCGAGAATTTGTATCTCTGATTTAAATCTGTAGGACAAGCCAAGGCATCTTTGGACCCTGGATGGAACTAGCATCCCGTCTGATTCTACTGCAATCAAAGGTGTGGCTGGCAAAGGCCAGAAAGGCCACAGAAATTTAAACGCCCACTTCTTATGATTATGGATGGGCAAAAGTACAATAGAACTAGCTATGCAAGAAAATATTACTCTACTGATGTTCCCTGCGCATACAACGAACCTGTTGCAGCCACTTGATAGAGGTTGTCTTGGTCCTCCAAAATTAAAGAAACAAGATTCTGATAGAATGGCAATGCTTGAACCAGAGAAAATCATCTCGAAACAAATTTCGCGGCATAATTTGCAGGATCTGGAATAATGGTCTCTCTGGAGAGATTATTATATCATTATTTGAAGAAAACAGGACTATATACATTCAATAAGGGCAAATATCCAAGTTATTATTTAGGTCTTAGAAAATTACAAAAATATAATGAGGCAAGCTCAAACCAACAGGATGAAGAGGATAATGCAATTTCTCAACAAGCTATGAGCAACATCATAACAAAAGCTTCTGCACCTATCGAGGTCATTGCACAGAGATAGATATAATTTTCTACTGACAAAGGTAGAAAACAGGTAATAAAACCTTCATTCATGGGACAATTTCGCTTTCCTAGGGTGCTTGGAGTCGTGGATGATACCCATGTGGTAATATTACAACCAATGGAAGATGAGCATCTATATTTAATAGGAAAATATAAAATATTTACAACATTTTATTCTATATGCATAATAATAATTATTTTGTTAAAAAGTAATAGCCACTTGAATGTTACAAAAAAAACATCTTTTTTCAAAATATTTTGGCCAGTAGTTTATATTGTACATGTATAGCCCTTTACATAACAAAACCATCATCAGTTTAAAAGTAATAGATCAAGAAACCACAAATTTCGGATAACGACACCTTTGAAAATAAGATATTTGTTCCAGGCGGACGAAATTTATAACTTAGTCGCTCTAACTGCTCCCTCGGCGATACCTGCGGCTCTGTCCACGTGTCCCAAATGACTCTCTGATCTTGATACATGCGGGGATGTGCCTTTAATGGAATGCTTACGCTACGGTCAGCGATTGTCCAACAAAAACACATGAAATAAATCTAAAGCGAACGACGACGGTGATTTATAGAATGCGAAAAAATTTCGGGGAAAATTTGACAGCTTACAATCCTCCTGTGTTTTGAAGCTTGGGATTGTTTTTGTTATAAATTGCGGATAGCAGATTTTATAAAAAAGGATGCTGGTTTAGAGATGTCTTATTTGGTGCTGAATTATACCCTTAGTTCAATACCATTATTTTAAAACTAACATTGTATTATGATGAGACGAGA
>MU191965.1:0-27577 GCA_016904865.1 Pissodes strobi
GATGCGGAATGCATCGAAACGTTGGCATTTGATTTAAAAGCTTAACAATAAAGTCCAAACAAGCTGAAAACTGACTTTTAATTAAGATATTTCTGGACGAAAACCACATTACATAATTCCATAGGATACATCGCATGAAAACTGGTACATCTTTTCATGGGCCTATGTTTTTTAATAAGGTACCACATCATATAAGATCATTGACACAAAAAGAATTCAAAACAAGAATAAAAAATTATCTAACTTCCAAATGTTTCTACAGTTTCCAAGAGTACTTAAATAACAATTTCTATGATCTGGTTTAATATACTTATAAGAGCTTAGTTCCACATAGTTATTTCTTTACTTGTTCACATTTATTATTGTTAGATTCCACTTTTGACTTGTGTAAACTTTGTTTGTAGCACCAATAAATTTCTTTGTCTTTGTCTATGTTCTCTATTTCTCGTCAGATGATCATGAACCCTTTCATGTGTTGTATAACAGTGATAATTTTCTTTGACGTAAACAAGACACTGGTAGATATACTAACAAGGAACTGTCAGGATCCCAAAATTTATGAAATCTTACCTGCTGTCATCTTGATATCCTATATTTGCCATCACTCTCACAGACTGACTTTGAAGGCTGAATATTCGCTTAATGTTTGGTGCATGTCCCCATGCTAATAGTGCATATGAGATCCTTGCTTGAATGCAAGCATAATAAACAGACAACGTCACCCTATCAGACACCACATTCACCAGACCTCTCAACGCATACACACCAGGAGCAACCTTATCACACAATTTGTCGATATGCACATTCCAGGTAATTTTTTGGTCAATTTAAACCCCCACGAAACAAACCGATTCGGAACACTCGACGTCTGCAAGTGAACGAAGGGTAAAAATAGAGCATCTCTGTTTTTGATTAATTTAAATTTAATTGATTGCTGGAAAACCATTTAGCCACATTCGGCCGTGACTCACTCACCGCTATTTGTATATCATTAAGTCCATTGGCCCTTTTTACAACATTTGTGTCATCAGCAAATAATACAAGGTCGGCACTGGGGTCACAGCTCTCAAGATCGTTAATGTAAATTAAAAGAGCAGTGGCCCAAGCACCGAGCCCTATGGTACTCCAAAAAGTACATCATCCAATTCAGATGCGTTACCATTTATATCAACAAGCTGTTTTCTACCACTTAGGTATGACATAATGAGTTCTCGACTATTGGAATCAAATTTGTAGTACCTACTTGAGTTTTGCTAGCAACAGTTTGGACGAGTCACAGTCAAACGCTTTGCTAAGGTCACAAAATAAAGCCCTTATAAAATCTCCACTTTCACACCCCTTATTCACAAGGTCAACAAGTCTATTTATTGCCTTTGTTGTTGACATAGAACTTCTGAAACCAAACTGTGTAGGATTAAATAAATTATTTATTTCAAAGAAAGAAGATACACTGTGCTTTTTAAAGCTTTTTCAAATACCTTTGAAAATATCGGTACTGTTCATATAGGTCTATAGTTGCCTATTTCACTGATAGGTCCTTTTTTATGTATAGGTACAACCTTAGCTATTTTTAATGCCGATGGAAAAAGTGAGTCCTTAATACACAAATTTACGAGTTTTGTAAGTGGAGAAACGATTTCATTTATTATGCTTTTAATTATTTTACTGTTTAAACCATAATAGTCCCGGTTATTTTTTATTTTTAATCTCTTTAATTAAATCCCTTACCTCAATAAACGTTACTTCCCTTATTTTAAACATCAAATTATAAGGCTTTGCTGAATATAAATCCTAATATAATCTTCCGAAAGACTTATCAGATGCCGGCAAATTTTCTAAGAGCTTTCGGGGAACATAAATGAAAAACTTATTAACGAGGTTAGGGTCAAGGTTACTCTTCATTGTTGTCTTTTTATTACCCATTTTTGAATTGTT
The DNA here is from genome assembly GCA_016904865.1 of Pissodes strobi. Taxonomy (NCBI): domain Eukaryota; kingdom Metazoa; phylum Arthropoda; class Insecta; order Coleoptera; family Curculionidae; genus Pissodes; species Pissodes strobi. The sequence continues at coordinate 1,936 of MU191965.1, forward strand.
TCTGGCCACTTCCCAGATAGCTTTAGGGCTTGTATGTTGATTTTCTATGTAAGCATCATTTGCCAGTCTTTTTGCTTTTTTTCAGTTCTGATTTATAATACTTTTATATATTTTTAACAGCAGTCTGGTATAATTCGATTCGTAGGTCCTACTCAGATCTCTGTAGAACTTTAGCTCCTCACGTTTAACTCTTTGCTCATTAAACCAAGAGACAATTGGTTTATCTTTTTTATGTTTACATTTTTTTTTGGTTCTGTTCTTTATGAATTGTACAAACATTGTACATTTTTCATCAGTGCCTATTTCGTTGTTATCAATGAAATTCCAACAGATATTACTTACCAGCAACTTTAAACAGGATAGGCTCTGCTTTGTGATTGGTCTAAGAATTGTTGTCTTATCGATTTGCTCTGGAGCATCGGGAAGGTCACATTCTGCAACAACAGCATGATGATCTGAAAAACCGACATCCTCCACATACACACACATTCGAAAAAATGGTATCCAGGCATGCTTTACCTTGTGTTCCCTCATTTATTAAAACATTCAGGCCATAAGAGTGAATGAGATCAATTAAGTCCAGTGATTGTAAATTCCTATTTAAGAAGTTAATATTAAAGTCGCTATTTATGAAAAAGAAACATTTCAGTTTAGTTTCCTTATCAAGTACTTGCCTTACATTATTCATAAATATTCTAAGGCTGCCCGCAGAAGGTCTATAAATAGTTATTATTAAAATCGTAAATACATCTGACTGCATCGCACAGATCTCACATTCCATTTCAACAGAAAGACTGAGTATATCATCTCGTGAAAAAAATTGATTTGACAAAGAATTTGTGATTGCTATCGCCATGGCACCTACGAGAGAAATGTGTTTTTATGTTATAATTATCAATTTTTAATTGACTTATCTCGTCTTCCACCATCCAGTGTTCACTGAAACATAAGATCATATTTAATTTGGTTAGCTTCCATCTGAAATACCTTGTTTCCTAGACATTGTGTGCTTATATGTAAGACACTAAAATCATAATTTCCCTTTTTTGCAAATTTCTTACCAAGTTTTTGAGAATTTGAGTTTACACTGACACACCCAATTTTATTTATTGGAAAAACTTACAATCTGACAAAAATTCTTTATGTTTTTCGAAGTTAAAGCGCTAGTATTTTGTGGCCAAAAATTGGGATCGTATAATTCTTTCTTCCTTGACATGGAGGAAACGACCAGGAACCTCTTCAGAAGTTGAGGGTTGGATGGAATTTCCTTGACGAGGATGCTTTCGCTTTCAAACCCCTTTCTCTTTTGGATATAATTTCTCACTATATTGGCATCTGCCGATCGCTTCACTCTGTTAATATAGATCCACACACGTCTCTCTTCGCCAGCAAAACTCATTTCATTCAAGTAAGCTGGCAAGCCAGCTGCAGAGAGACGCTGGCAATTCAAAGGACGGCAGTTGGCTGAGCAATCCGTCATGCCAAAACCTGTCGAATGCCTTTGAAATATCTAAGGCAATCGCTCGAGATTTTCCGTAGTTCTCAATTGTCCTACTCCATATATGTGAGATATAGGCCAATATATCTCCTGTCAATCTCTGTTTGCGGAAGCCGTATTGGTTATTGCTAATTATGCTGTTGGTCTCGAGGTGCTTGAGTAGTTGCTGATTGACAACACGTTCCATGACTTTAGAGATTATTGGAAGCAAGGCAATTGGACGATAATTTGAGGGCGTGGTTTTCTTGCCTTTTCTTTGGAACAGGTTCCTCCCTCCCTCCTTAAATTAGATCCCCTTTCCACCGTATGGTCAACCATAAAAATTTCGACCCCGTACCTCTTCCCGTTCTCCCAAAATTAATTGTTTAAGTTTTTCCTTCTCCCCCTCCCCTGGCCAAACGGGCGAAGGTACGGGGTCCCGTTTTCGTCCAGGATCTTCTTTTTACCCCGGCTACATCCCCTGAAAATTTCAGCCCTCTACCCATACAGGAACATACAGCGTTACGTTACGTGACGGCGTTACGTGGCGGCTCAGTGTTCAACCCCCACAAAAAAAAAGTGCAGAGCGCGCCTAAAGAAGTTTTTACTTCTTCTGTCTGGAAAGAATGGGTGTTAGTTCGTTGGCGCAGTTCTTTAACACGATGGTAGATATTTCATCTGGTCTTGATGCCTTTTGCGTATCTAGCTCTTTGAGGATTTTACGAATATCACGGTGGTAAAACTTCACTTCTGCCATGGTAGCGTTGATGTTGGATATGATGGGGAGATCCTGCTCAGTAATTTCAATATTTACATAGGGACTACATGTGTGGGGAAACTCCAGTCATATTCTGTGTTGGGGTTTGTAACCTTTGGCAAAATGCACTATCATCATTATCAATCAGCCCTTGACGTCCACTGCTAAACATAGGCCTCCCTCATGGCTTTACATTGTTGTCTGTCTTGACCCGCCTGAATCCAATTGGTTTCAATTCTCTTCAGGTCGTCGGTCCAACGTCGTCTTTTCGGTCCAACGTCGTCTTTTCGTCTACCTGTCGTCCCCCATTCTGGCCACGTGATCGGCCCAGTTCCATTTTGATGTCGCTATTTTCTCGATAATGTCTGTTACCCTGGTTCTCTGTCGCAGGCTCTGGTTCGTAACGTGGTCTCTCAAACTTAGACCGAGCATTGATCATTGATTTTTCGTTGTGCCATTCTATGCTTCCTTGCTGATGACATCGTTAGGGTTAAGGTCTTCGCTCCATATGTGAGTACCGGCAGAACACACTGGTCGATCACTTTTCTCTTTAGGCAGATGGGAAGATCGCTTTTGAAGACATGTTTTAATTTTCCGTAGGCTGCCCATCCAAGGTTGATTCTTCTATGTAATTCGCATGTCTGGTTGTCCTTTGATATTCGTACTTCATGGCCCAGGTATATATATTTCTCAACCATTTCCAGTGTGGTGTTTTCGATACTTATGCCCTCGCTCATAACAAGATTTGTCTTGGAGAAGTTCATTTTCAGTCCAACATCAGAGCATGCTTCTTCCAATTCCTGGAGCATTTGTTTCGCCTCTCCTAGATTGTCGGTTGGCGGGACGATGTCATCTGCGAAGCGAAGATGACTGAGTTTACGACCGTCTATGTTTATACCTCTAGTCTCCCAATCGAGTTTCTTGAAAGCGTATTCTAGGACTGTTATGATTAGTTTAGGAGACCTTCTTCTGACTTTGGTGCGGTTGCTGTTATCATGTAATTTGGGCTCCTGCAGTTGGTATCTTTTTAACTCTGTATTTGTCCTGCAGAAAAGGGCTATTAGGTATGTTGGTCGCATAGGCTCAAGAGAAACATGTAGGCTCTTATCTTTTTATCTATCTATTATAGTGGAAACTTGCTGTCTAATATATAAAAAAATTAAGGTGTATCTGGCCAATTTTGGCTCTGAAAGACACCATAATTCCCGACAAAGTAGTAATATCCCAATGCCCATTCCAAGAAGCGAATTAACCAGGAACTCCCTAATCTACCAGGTCATATAAAAACTGCAGGAACTCTTATAAGTTTTAAAGGATCAATGGCAACACTCCTAAAAAGTAGGGCATTTTATAGCTTGGAAGAGTATTCTGCAGATGGCAGGAGTAAACTTTCTCGATTTTTTTCTGTTTTATTTTCTTTGTTATATACAGTTTAGGTGTCCCTTTAATTGATGAATTGGTGCCTGTATATTGCTTGTTTTAAGCAAAATTTTCTTTTTCAATTCTTTTTGTGCTGTTCCAAGTTTTAACTTTTTATTTCAAAAAAAATTATACAATTTTTTTTTTAATTTTTTTTGTGCTATTCCATCTTTTTATTTTTAACTTTTTATTTTCTACGTTAGCTACATACTTATCTAATGTTAAGCTTTGTCTACAAATACTATGTATTCATGATAATAAAGCATATCTGATGTCCTGAAAAACCTATGTGAAACCAATAGCATGTACATATTGTTCTTTATAGTCTTTACGTATATTGCTTTAGTTCATCATATCGTCGCCGGTCAGCTTCATCGTCATCCCTATCGAGCAGCAGTGCTTCTGCGAAATCGAAGACAAAGTCGAAATCCAAATCGAAATCTCCCTTGGTAACAAAAAGTAAAAGCAAGAGCAAAAGTCCAGAAGCCCCTGCGCCGCCTCGGATTAGGTATTACGGCAGAAAAAAGAGCGACGTAAGCTCTTCAGAGTCCAGTAGTGCTGAGGAAAATGAGGATTACGAGATGAAATCAGAATACCCGTAAGTAAAATATCTTGATTTGTTTTAAATATACCAAGTATAGGATTATTTAATTTCTAAAGAGTCACTTCTGCACAAATACTGTCATCTACGGATTCGTGCCTAAATTCGCGAAAAGTTGAGATGGTTTGAACATTGCTTCTTTACGGATCTCTGGTATTCTCTATAGACTGCATGTTTCACATGTAGTGAAGTTAGTTATTATTTCTATTCATACTTGGCCGTGGTCATTTTAAGGGCAAATATTTACTTGTGCCTCCACTAAATCCCGACCACTCTCGAATTAGAGGCGGAACGACGTAGTTTACTCTCCCCATCTGCGAGGGACAGACATTCTATTGTAGATTGCTTTTGCCTTTTTTGAAGTGAAACTTCTTAACGAGCGCCGGGAGTAAAATTTGAAGGTCGCGACACGACGGGGGGGAACGAAAAACGGTCACGATGTTTTATTGTGGAATCTTTGTTAGTTTACAAGCAAAAAATATGGGATTTGCCCTATTACCTTGTCAAGACATAAGCGAAACTCTTATGAAGAATATTTTTTTTTCATTTTGGCCTTTCCTTTTTGTTAATTGAGTGGTATATTTTGAAAAAAAAACTACTTTCTATCCATATCCGTAAGTAAAATTTGAAGGTCGCGACACGACGAGATGTCCCGAAAAAGCGTAGGTCGCGACACGACGTTATGTCCTGAAAAAGCGTTACGCTATTTTATTGTGATGTCTTTGTTAGTTTACAAGCAAAAAATATGGAATTTGCTCTATTACCTTGTCAAAACATAAGCGAAACATTTATGAAGAATATTTTTTTTCATTTAGGCCTTCCCTTTTTGTTAATTGAGTGGTATATTTAAAAAAAAACTACTTTTTAACCAAATCCGTTAAAAATCAAAATCAATTTTATTCATGTCAATATACAAGGCAGTACTTACAGTCTACTTAAGTCAGTAAAAAGGAAATATAATAACACTTATACACCTAATATTAGTCAGCAATTAAAAGTTAAAATACAATAACGTTTATTCTCAGATATAACATATTAAAATTAATTAAGTATAAAAAATAAGGTTAAACTGTTATTTCAAAGGTAGACAGTACATGTTAAATTTTACAGTTTAAAAATTCCTTAGAAGAATAATTTGTTTGACTTTATCCCCAAAGATCTTTTCAGGTAATTCCTTTAAAGCAATGGGCAAATGATTAAAAAACTTGATGCCCCAGTTTCTGGGACCATCCTGACACCTTCCCACCCGACAGTATGCGGGGACTAAGTTATTTTTATGCCTAGTATTATGGCTGTGAACCTCACCATGTACTCTGTAATTATGTTGGTTGGTTTTTATATATACATTAAGCAGTCAAAGATATATTGAGATGGCAATGCATGACTGCTGCATTATATTGTAGATAATCAAAAGAATCCAGGTTTTCTGTAATTAGGTTTAATATTCCCACCACAGTATTCTGGCCTTTACGGAAGCCAAATTGGCAACTTGAAAGGCAACCATTTGTTTCAAGAAAGTTTATCATCCTCAGTGCGATGCACTTTTCAACTATTTTTGAGACAATAGGCAACAAATTAATTGGCCTATAATTAGAGATATCACCCCTATCTCGTTTTTTAATGGCTGCCAATGCTTTTTTAAAAATATTGTTGATTAACTTTGTTAACGGTATAATTATAAGGTTTTTGACAATTTTAATGAGATTAGTGCTTAGTTCAAAAATGTCTCTACTTTTCTTATTTTTTAAGTGATTAATAATATCTCTCATTTCAATAAAGTTGATAATCGAAAAAGAAAAAATATTCAATGGTAGGGTTCTATTTTTAAGATTTTTTACAGGATCTTTTTGATTAGTGGGTATATTCTTAACGGGATTATGGGCCATATTACAAAAGAAACTTAAAATTATCAGGAGTCAGATCTTGAGGTATTTTATCCTAATTTTTTAGATTTCTTTGATGATTAATAATATTCCACATCGTTTTGGTGGGATTTCTAGATTAATTTATAGCACAATCATTTGCAGCTATTTTAGCATGCTTAATAGCTTTTTTATATTGTTTTAAAACTCTTGTATTCTTTAATCATGCCATGTTGGCCATGTTGTCTACTTATTTCTTCCAAAAACCCAAGACAATCCCTCATTTCTCTTAGATCGTTGTCAAATCAAAACGCATTTCCAGGCTGATCGGAGCGTACTTTTACTTTTTTCTCGGGAAATGCTGTTTTATAGGCACATTCCAGTATTTGTATAAATTTTGTAAGTTTTTCATTGACATGAAGGGTCATTTGTGAAATCAAAACATGAATTTTCAATAAGATTGTAAAAAGATGTTAAGCCCTGATGAGTTAATGACCTACATAATTTATACACTGTGGGCAAAATTAAATTGGAACCTTCTTTAATGCTTGATAACTTTTTTATTTTCAAAGGCTTTTTTATCATTTTTGGATATATTATGGCCTAAGATATTGGGATTAAAAAGAACTCTGCAAAGAGGCTCTGCTTCAGTGGCGTACAGAAAAGGGGGTATTTTTCCAAAGCAATGTATTTCAGGTCGTTGCAAAAATCGGCCAAATGAAATAAAGATGTAAAAATAGGCAAAAAAGATTTGAAACGGTTCGGAATATTGACCATTAAAAAACCATGTCACTTCAAACAAAATTAAAATGTATACTTTAATTTTGGTAAAGCCATGTCTCGTGGGCCAAATTAAATTGGATCTTTTTTAATGCTTAGTGACTTTTTATTTGCAAAGGATTTCTATCATTTTTGGATATGTTATGGCCTAATACATTAGAATCAAAGGGAACTTTGCAAAGCGGGTCTACTTCATTGGAGTACAGAAATTTTTAACCTATTTAAAACTTTTACAATAAAAAAAAAAATTTTTAAATTTTAATGTACGCCACTGAAGTAGACCCGCATTACAAATTTTTTTTTGAATCAAATATCTTAGGCTACGACATATCCAAAAATGATAAAAAATCCTTTGAAAATAAAACGTCATTAATCATTAAAAAAGATCCAATTTAACTTGGCCCACAAGACATGGTATTTCCAAATAAAATCAATTTTTACCTTTGTTTGTATTGACCTAGTTTTTTAATGGTCAATATTTCGAAACCTTTCATATCTTTTTTGCCTCTTTCTACATCTTTATTTCATTTGGCCGATTTTTGCAACGACCTGAAATACATTGGTTTTGAAAAATACTCCCTTTTCTGTGCGCCACTGAAGTAGACCGTCTTTGCAAAGTTCTTTTTAATCCCAATATCTTAGGTCATACATATCCAAAAATGATAAAAAAAAATCCTTTCAAAATAAAAGGTCATTAAGCATTAAAAAAGGACCCAACTCAACTTGGCCCACAAGACATGGTTTTATCAAAATTAAAGTATCAATTTTAATTTTGTTTCTATTGACCTGGTTTTTTAATGGGCAATATTCCGATTCCTTTCAAATCTTTTTTGCCCATTTTTACATCTTTATTTCATTTCGCCGATTTTTGCAACGACCTGAAATACATTGGTTTTGAAAAATACTCCTTTTTCTGTACGCCACTGAAGTAGACCGTCTTTGCAAAGTTCTTCTTAAGCCCAATACCTTAGGCCATAATATATCCAAAAATGATAAAAAATACTTTTGAAATAAAAAAGGTATTAAGCATTAAAGAGGGTTCCAATTTAATTTTGCCCACAGTGTATGTCTGCTCAAAACTGGGCCCAGACAGATTTGCTGAAAATTTAATTATTTGTGAGCTATGATCTGATAAGTCTGTATAACAATTAGAAGTTGTCATATTTTCGTAAGGAAAATTTAAGAAAACGTTAACTAGACAGAAATCTAACCTGGTCAGTTCGTTTGCTCAAACCCAAAACTGCCCAAGAGGTCACCTAGAAGCATCGCTTCGGGTTCGTTTGTACCAAAGTGCACGTTGAAAGTCCCCAGCCAGAACCAGACACTTGTTCAAACCCCATTCAGACAAAAGGTCCTCTAGTATTGTTAAAAAGGTATCAAAACGGCCCTTGGGTGACCTATAGATAGCTAAAATATACATATTAAAATTTGACACATGAGCACAGGACATTTCAATACATTTATCTACATTTAAATTCAAAATGAAGTCTATTGGTTGAACTGCTAGATCTTTTTTGCAAATCACTGCTGTTCCTCCTCCAATGCTATGTGTTCTTGCTGAGCAACCGCAGCATCTATATCCTGTTAAAGTAGTGTTCAAAATCTCCTCATCATTTAACCAGTGTTCCGAGAGGCATACTATGTCAATATCTTTGTCGATAAAGAAAGCTTCCAGTTGATCAGTCTTGTTTCTCAGTGATCTAACTTTCGCATGAAGTATTTCAATATCATCATTGGTTCCTATTGATTTTTTACTGCAGTTTTTTGTCTATTTATGGACACTATTCTCTTCAGGTTTAAAAATTTGTTAAAATGAACTCCCTTTGGCCAGAAGTCAGCATTTAGAACAGTAGTCTGCATATCTGCTGGGACACCCGCTTTAAAAGAATTGTATCCATGTTTACCTATGGTTACGCTATGTATAAGATTTTATTGTGATATCTTTGTTAGTTTATAAGCAATAAATATGGGATTTGCTCTATTACCTTGTCAAGACATAAGCGAAACTTTTATGAAGATTTTTTTTATTTAGGCCTTCCCTTTTTGTTAATTGAGTGGTATATTTTAAAAAAAGGGAGCGAGTCTGCTAGTACTCGGGACACTGATGTGTAAACATATCCTATATCGACATGAAAATCTAATGCCACCTTAGGCCGCGTGACGCCTGAATATAGGCAATCACTTATTTGGAATTGGTTGCCTGGCGTTAGAAAGAACACGTTTTACACTAACGGTTACAGACAGCCTACAAAACACATTCCCGTCACAGATACCGCCTGACGTGCGTTACATTTGTAACGTTTACATTAGAATGTCTAATACACTTCACGCATAGCCCTCCGCTCGCTTCGCTCGCTACAGGGGCGCAACGAACAAAAACTAACCCAAGTCATGCCCAAAATCAAGAAAAAAACGTTTTACAAATATAACCTCTAGAAAATAAAAAATAGGATTAAAGCTAACCGTAAAAATCAAGGCGGGCGAAGCCGCGTGTAAAAGCTAAAAGTGTCATATGTTCTTTACTATACTCTTGAAAATATTTGTACAAAATTTCATGATGATCAGAACAATTTATGCGTGGAAGCGTAAGAAACAAACAAACAAACACATTCGCATTTATGATATTAGTTAGAATTCTTTAATAATACTTACTGGCAGCTTCGGAGTGAATTAATTCACTGCATAAATTCGACACGAAAATCTAATGCCACCAGAAATAACATCAACATATGGACACAGCTTATTTACCTAGTCATCTTGGACCAACATCCTTTCATTAAATTTAATATAACCAAATTTTAGAAGAGGGCTATGACTCAATATTGTTTTAAACGTCTGGACATCTGAAGACTTTTGACAGTTCGTTCAATTTAAAATAATAGGCATTTTTTGGCGTTGACCTGGTCATAAGATTTTGGTCATATCTGGTCAACTATGGTCATGTTATGATAGCTCTTTTGGTGACCAGACGCCAAAATGCATATTGGCCCTTGCTTGGTCAACCAAAATTAATTAACCTCAACTTTTGAATAAAATAATTAAAAAATGGAAAACTGTGAAAGACTGTAAACATATTCTATGATAATAACTTTTTGTGAGTCGTATTCTCCTAAACACGGTTTTCTGGATACTGGATATACAAATGAACATAAAACTATGAGCAGCGATAGTGATAGTAATGACGAAACTATTACTTTATTTTTCAAAAATCTAAATGATAATACATTTGAGCTTACGGAGTTTCTCAATACAGAAGTAAGCCACAGATCATTTTGCCTTCAGGTTTCTTCTGGTAAGTTATCCTAAACAAAATTTTACTGCTTAATTAAACTAACTTTAATTTCTAGGCATTGTAGAAGATACATGTTTTCGCATGGAACACATAAGATCTGCAATGTTTGATCATTGGATTCCCCAGTATAAGGAAGAAGATTTTAATAAGCTATTTAGAATGTATCCTAAAAGATTTAACATACTCTTAAGGAAAATTGAAGATATTGCATCAGCTCAAACTAAAGTTTTCGTTGACGAGAAATATGAACCAACTCTCGGAGCCGGTCAGGAATTTCATGACCAGAAACGCTTTGCGATGTTGTCACATCTCATGACCAAATTATAAAATTAAGGGTCAAAATGCAATTTCCGTGACCAGGTCAGCAATTTGAATAAACAGGTCAACGCCAAAAAGTGCCTAATAATATACTTTTTTTATCGTCTAAAATCCGTTTAAAAATTTCACATCGCGTTTACACATTCCGTCCCCACATTTCCGTGCCATTAGCCGAGAGTTACCCTCATACCTCATACCACAGCGTAAGATGTTTACACATCAAAACTACTTTTTAACAAACTCCATTGCAATATGTATAAGGCCAGGGCGTTTAAGTTTAAGAAGTTTCACTTCAGATATGCGCACATAGTGCACACGCTTTTTTTTAGAAAGAGGGAGTGTCTTCCACAGGTACAAAAATGACTTCAATTGAATGCTCGTCGATGATAAACCAAATCAGACAAATCTCATGCAGGAAGAGTCCTTGCTAAATGGTGTCGAATGTTTCAATGAGGTCATTAAAAGGTTCATATTATGTTCTTTATTATTCAGGATGCTATAAATCAACTGTAGCCAGTTTTCAAGGGCAGTCAGGACAGCCTGATTGAATTTTGCGAGATCTAGTAAATTGGTTAATCATGTAACAAAAACATTTCCAGACATTTTAGCCAACTTGTTTTAGATAAAGATAGGCCTAGAATTAGAGGCAACCAAGCTAGATCCTATATTTGAGACGTTAATTAATTAGGTATAAATCATTAACAAAAGACTCATTACTCCATTTGTTCCCAGGCGAACAAGTCTTAGGATCTTCGCCAGCCTTAGACCATTGTTTTCCGCTGTATTATTAAACCAGTAAAATATTTATATTTTTATTTATACTGTTCAATCTTATTATTTCAACTTGAAAAATATCTGTATTTCTTTCAGGGGCACTAGCGAGTCTAACAACAGATCTGGTAATAATTCAGGCACCATGACCAAAGTCAGTAAGAACCACAAGAGTATCTGTACCCTTTATAACGCTTCTTTTAGGATATTAAGAAAATTTGAATTTTTATTATGAACGTTTCGTAAGCATATTTTATTTTGAATTTTTAGAGACCTTCTTCCACTCTGACAGTTATAGAACGGCTTAAGCTCAAGAGACAAGCTTTGATCAATAGACAGTGTAAGTTGATGCTTATTATAGAGCTGGGCAAGTGTACTTGGAACAAAAATACTCAGCACTTTTTTCAGAAAGCACTTAAAAATTACGTTCTAAAAGATCTTCAATCTCTATACAAGCTTAAGTTTTGCTGACTACCTCAAAGGTTTACTGTATAGACTTACAGCTACTTAGCAGAGCTTAAGCTATTATCAGAAAGAGTGTGAAGAATTACAGCTTACAGGCTTAAATAAGTACCATTCAGTTTCTTAGAGATTAGTTTATGCAATATCTATTTTATAGTCGATCGTGCTTATAAGTTCTGAAAGAGGTTGAAGCTACTTTTCAGAGCTGAAATGCATTTAATTCGTTCCCTTTTCAGTTAAGAAAGACAAAATCGCTGAAGTTCAGAAGATTTTGCGGGAAAAGCAAGCCCAACAGACTAGAGAAGATGAGCTTCGGGAAATGGCTATAAAGCTGCGTAGAAGGTAAAAATTGTAATCGCTAAAACAAAATTAGACTTTTGGCGGATTTCAGCTGTATATGTTATTATTCCAAGGCTAGTAATGGAATAACAAACACTTTTTTTTTAGACAACGAGAATTGCGCCATGCATACGATAGAAGCTCTAGTTCTGAATCGGAAGAAAGTGGCACGTCCAAGAAAAAAGATGGTAGCGTGTCTCCGCCGGGAGGCAGAGATAAAGAACTTAATAAAAACGATAAGATTAGAGATAAAGACCTACGGGACAGAGATAGAAGGAGAAGTACTAGTCGAGATCGGAGTAGACGAGATGATAGACGAAATAAATCCAGAGATAGAAGCAGGAGATCTAGGTCGCGATCAAGACGAAGGTATGACAGGAATAGAGAGGAAAGAGACAGTAAAGGCAGGTCGCCAGAAAGTAAAGAATCGGCTAGAAAACTAGTTGACTACTAGAGATTAAGATTAACTTAATTTTTCATGCAAGTCCAGCTGGACATTTGACTCTTTTTTGAGTAAGTACATATTTGTCTTGTTGGACTTGATGTTGCTTGTGGTATAAATAAAGGTTATAGTATGTATTTATAAGGCAATAAACATTTCAGGGAATATCGCGTTGTTTTAGTTGCCAATCTTATATTTTCCGCTTTCTGCTTATCTCCTTTGTAGGGTGTTTGCAAAAAGGTGCTACAGACTATAAGGCAAATGTGAAGTCCTTGTGAATATCGTTCCAGAAACTTGTTTTGCAGAACTAAAGCTCTGCGTTAGACAAACAAAGCAAGTGAATAATGAAAATCACATATTTCTGATACAAATTGAGTTCGAAATATTCGCCATATCTTTACTTTTATAAAGACACTGGGTTTTGACAAGTCCAATGTACATTTATGGAAAATTGAATCTAATAATTAGGTCTCTGTATGTAAAACAAGGGAGTATGTAAACATTTTTCCAGGGGGGGGGGGGGGCAATTATTGTCACAATAAATTCTACAGTAAAACATTTATTTTACAATACACAACTCTTAAAATTCATAGAATAATAAGGAAAATATAAGTACCACAAAGTTTAAGTTTCAAAACTATGAAGCTAATGGTACTAAAACTAAATTAAAAGGTTAAACAAACCGAAAAAACCTTTGTTGACTCTAACAAAAAAATCGCAATATAAAACATTAGATACTTTGTTTGGTACAGTGGCGGATCTACTATTCGTCGGGCCCTACGCTTGTTGATAATTTTGAGGCCCCCACTTTTTGTGTATACAGAATTATTCATACATGGAACAACAATATCTAAAAATGGACGACGCTGCTAAAACTTTTACGGGAAATGGTATCCTGCCAAATCATATTTTAGAATTGTCAACATCTTATGCATTTTTCGAATACTTCTTTGGCGATGACTTTATAGCTAAAATGGCTACTGAATTTGATATTTATGGGGTACAGAAAAATCCAACCAAAACTTCCGGTCTAACCAGTGTAGACAAAAATTAATATCTTGGCATTTGTGCTTATATGTTCATAGTGCACGTGCCTAACTGTCGTAACTGTTAAAGTAATTCGCTGTCATTTGCTCAAATAAAAATATCACCAATGAAAAAAGATTGAATTTGTAAGAAAATCTCTACATTTTGATGACTTCATAAATCTAGATAAAAATGATCACTATAACCGCCTACATAAATTGCGGCAGGTAATTGAATATTTAAATCAAAAATTTCAAAATATTCCACTGGAAGAAAAACTATCTCTTGATCTGGATGTGCAAATGTGTGCTTCGAAATCAAGACATCACATGAAACCTAAACATCTAAAACCTCATAAATTGGATCAGACTTTCTATTTTATTTGGCGTCAGTAACTTTACAAACAAATCTGAACTTTATATTGGTAGAGAAAATGATGAAATAAATCGTTTCCCAGAAGAACCTAATCTTGGAATGCACTAGCATTACCTCCTACAGAAAGGCATACTGGCTAATATTAAAATTGCAGTTTTGTCATAACATCTAATAATCTAATGGTTTTACCATAAGAATACCATTGAATGAGAGCCCAGTAAAAGTATTGATTATTTTATTGCGCGTACTTCCGTATTTAACGTTGATTGGCACGCTGCAATTCCGAGTCGCAACTCGCCGTCTTCGTTGTATTGTGTAAACGATTAGTTTGAGAATCTGACGATAATAGGTACCCTAGTGTTTTCTCGATTTTTTTTGAAATCGATATGTGCTTTTAAGTGTATATTTAGGTATACAATTTATATTGTTATGCGTATTTTTTAATACGTAAAACCATATATGTCGAACTTAAAGACATGTTGCTTTTGTGCAATACCTTAATGTGTACCGTTCGGCCAGCCTCTTTACAACCAAGACCCACTTGTTGTTACAGCACAGTTTTATAAGTTTTTGTTCATGTTTAATTATATGTTTCGGCTAGTTTTTTGGTAAGTGATACTTAGTGTAATTATGCCCAAAAAAGGCTGTGCAATGAAAACTATAAAAATGGGCCTAAATATCATGTTTTCGGTTTTCCAAAGGACGTAGGTTTAAGCTTTAAGTCATACCCATAATGGGCTGCTTGTAATTACCAAATACTGTTTTAATGAATTTGAGATGAATCATGTTCTCTTATAGACATAGTTTCAGCAACCTATATTATATTTTAAGAAACTGATGAATGAGTTCGATTCGAAGATACATTTTTGGATATTTGCAATAAAAAGTCTTATCTTTGTGAGCTGTTGTTTAACTATCTAAAACATTGATTTTAACATTTTTCTTCGCAGCATTTTAAATACACTTCTTAATAATTATTGTCCGAAATATATTCATAATCTTTCGAGTAAAAAAAGGAAACTGGAGGCTTTTAATAAATAAATATTAGACATTTAGACCCCAATAATATACCCAATCTAACCCAAAATATAAAATCTGAAACCTGTATAAAGCATTTCATGTGTTATCACTACTTTAAAATGAAAAAAAAAGTCTTTTTTTCTATTAAAAGAAATGACAGGTTCTGACAGCTACGTCATCTTATTTTGCAGTTGCCATCAGAAGGAAACATAAAGAAAATTAATCTTCATTTTCTACGGTACGATCGATAAGTCAAGCAGCATATTGATTGTCCCAATGCGGTGCTAGTGTAGAACCAGCATATGGGAGAAATTGATCTCATGGACGCTACCATATCAAAATAAAGCAGAAAAATGGTGTATGAGATTATTCTATCACCTTCTTGGCATGACACTTGTTAATGTTTGACTTTTTTATCGGCGTTCTATTATGCAGAAGGGAACAAAAATATATTAAATTTGCCAAGAAAGACTAAGAGGCAAATGTCTCAAAGGTTCATATCATTTTCTTACATAAAGTGTTCGAAATGCGTACTTCACTTGTGCCTAAATAAAGATAACAACTAACTAAATTTTGATTAGCTTTTCGCTTTATAGCAAATCAGATATTTTTAATAAAAAAAATAAAAGAAACTGTGTTAGAATTTTTAAATTATTTTTCCGTCTTTATTTCAACCCTTACATATCCATTAATATTTTTTAAGGTTACAGAAAAAAATGCGTATTAAAGGAATAAAATAGCGCTTTTAGAGGAGCTTTGTCTCTGATATGATAAAAAATATATTGAGGGGCCCCTGCGAAGCCTACGGTACTCGGGGCCCTACGCACACAAAAAAAGGATATCTCATTTTAAAAATATAATACTCAATTAGAATAAATCTTAGCTTTGTATATACGCAAAGATATATATATTTAAATTGAGTATTTTAAATAATAGAGTGAATACTGCATAATTCTCTTGCCGATTAATTTATTTTACTGAACAAGAATCAAAATATTAGATTTAATTATTTTATATTATTATACTTAAGAATCACATGATCGTTGTTTCAAGATATCGAATCATTTGAAACGAAAATAAATTATTTCTCAAAAGAAGAAATGCTATTCATGGTTAAAGAAAACATATCCTACAATTAAAATTGTACTTACTTTGCTTGAACAGCTTCAAGATTAAAATAATAAACCTTTTTTTTTTTCATCTATGTATATAAATCCTCTCTTTGAGTAACTTATTTCTCAAAATTAATTTTAGGGAATGTTTGATATAAAATACGAACGTATTGAAATAATAAACGTTTTTACACAATACAAACAAATATTTTTCTACATTTAAGAATTCATTATTCTCTAAATCAAAATGATTTTATTAATTTAAAAATATGAGTTAATATGAATGAGAAATGCAATATATTAAATTCTTCTTTTTCTGTTCGGTTTAAGAATATTAAAAATCTCAAAATAAAACAAAAAAATATCTCTAATGAAGTTTATTTCTATACACTGGAAAAATAAGTAAGTATACAAACCAAAAATATTATCTTAGAACAACCAAGGTCTACAGGATGTATTTTTCCGTTAATTCTAGAACCAAAGTACATATTATTAATATTTGTGTGCATGGCTTTCGTTTTTTCATGCACCTTTATAGAAATCTAAAGATATGATTTTCTCAGTATACTGTGACCAATATCTATAGTAAACGGCCATAATACACTTTAGCAAAACTTACAAGGTGTTACTTTTTTTTGGGTCGTGACCCTGCGTCGCAGTAAAAATTTTCGGGGGTAAAGCGATCACGATCCGAAACAAAAGTAAATTTTGCAAAAAAATGTATTTTGGCCATTTTAGCTTACTATCTGCCAAATCTGAGATATACCTCTAGAAATGTACGAGGTGCATCAAAAAACTGTAAAAAATAAAAGGCCTTACGTACACATGTTTATATGAATTTTTAATCCTAAAAAGAGTCAAAAAAATATATCCTGCATTTTTAACCATCAATTAAATAACACATAACACAATAACATAGGTTAATTTAGACAAAATTTAAAAAACAATTACACGCCTCTGACAATGTTTTAAATTACCACTTTTTCTGAATCTACGTTTAGAAATATGATAGTTTAAAAAAGGAAACTGAATGAATCAAAAAATTTAACTTAAAGAAAAACTTTTTGCACATTTTTTACATCGTTTGAGACTAACTCTCCGTTTGACCAACAGCACAAGACATCCTTTTTTTATTCATTTCCGGCTTAATTGGAACTTACAATGCTTCAAACTATAAATTAAAAAGAAAGAGAAACTAAGACAGGAATGTGCAAAACGTTTTTGTTAGTTTAGCTGTTTAGATTCTACAGCCTGCCAATTTCTATAAAATATCAGGGATATACTCACATTTAAAACAATTTAAACAATCAGTTGTATGATCTACCAAGAAAAATTCTTAACACATATTATGCTCCAACCTGTATTAGAAAAATATTTTCAGTTTTCTTTAGGATGAGTTAAATAGGATGTATGTACAATGAATATTAGAGAATGTTAACAAAAACCAGTAAGTATAAATACCTAAGGCCCATTTTCACAATGTGTGGATAGCAAAAAGACTAAAACGTCTAAAACAAATGGCCTAAGTAACAATAACAAATAAAAGTTAGTATCCTACGACCAATAACTAATACTTAGCTAAAATAACTCCGAGGTAGGTATTTTTCTATTTCTTGGCAAGTTAAATATGGCTTTGAAATCTTCGTTCGGGCAAAGATCTATACATACAGTTCGAGCAATATGAGATCAAAGAACACACTAGGGTTGTGTGAAGTTTGTATTATCTATCATTAATTCTTCGACTTCTTTTAGCTACGTGAATACGACATCACAATTTTGTGGCTTTTGGCGGCCATTTTTGTTCTTCATGGCGTCGGATTTATATATTTGTTTTCTAGTTTTGTGTAATTCGTTTTTTCCCGAATACCAAAATGACGAAATTGTAAGTATTCGGACCATTAGATTTGTCTGACGTAAAAATCAATCAATCCGTCATGACAGACGATCTTTATCGGTCGATGGTCCTGGACAGCACACGCACTTGCACTTACAGCACCCCTAGCAACCTTATCGATCAACTAACTATAACTAAGCTAGGTTAATTAATATATTGCCGGCCATCTAGAAAACATGTGGGGAGGGGTACAATCAGATTCCCGGATCCTTGAGTTAAGATAAATAAAAAGATATTGATATTTAATTTTAGTAAACATATTTAATTTTTTACTTGATTTGTGCTACGATATATGTTTAGACAGAAACCTAGTAGTTTCAAAATATGCATGAGATATTCTCATTTTAAGAAATATACGTTCTCATTCCCCGATTATTTTTATTTGAAGAATATTGCCATCTTATACTAAATAGTGTGGACCGAGGATTTATTTTAAACGGAGAAAATAATATTCTTAAATTAGTTTTTTATTTTTCTTGGTCAAAACTTAATAAAGTTCATTGAAATATTTAGGAATCTTGAATAAAAAATGTAGCTTATTTTAAATGTAAATCTATCTTCATCTTTGATTAAGATTGCTCGAAATTCTAAACAAAAATATGTTTTTAAATCAAGAAAATAATTTGAAAAATTCATATTTTGCTTTTAAGAAAATGCATTTATTCATACGAAATATATTTTTCAAAAGGAAGTATCTGTTGACTTAAATTTAGTAAAAAAAGTTGAGAAAATGTGTATACATAAATGGAGTATTCTTTTTTTTGTGTGCGCTTCAGCGTACTGGTATATCCGCCACTGCCTTGGTAGAAAAAAGCTCGAGTCTCGCTCGAGATAGTTATACAATAGATACTCATAATTATTTAAATATAAGAACTACAACCAGTGGCGTAGCTAGAAGTGAGGGCGCCGGGGGGCAAGCCTATCCGCTGGCGCCTAAAGCAAACCTATATTTTGTGTATATACGCAAATTAATCAAAAAATAATAATATTAAACGTATATTTTTGAAGTGAAACTTCTTAACGCGCGCCGGGAGTAAAATTTGAAGGTCGCGATCCCGACACACGGCGGGCGAGCTGGCAGAGAACGGAAAACGGTCATGGACATTTATTGTGATATCTTTGTTAGTTTACAAGATAAAAATACGGGATTTTCTCTATTACCTTGTCAAGACATAAGCGAAACTTTTATGAAAAATGGTTTTTTTTCCATTTAGGCCTTCCCTTTTTGTTAATTGAGTGATATATTTTAAAAAAAAAACAACTTTTTAACCAAATCCGTTAAGATATGTATAAGGCTAGGGCGTATAATTATTGTGATATCTTTGTTAGTTTACCAGATAAAAATATGGGGTTTGTTCTACTACCTTGTCAAGACATAAGCGAAACTTTTATGGAGAATATATATTTTTTTCTTTAGGCCTTCCCTTTTTGTTAGTTGAGTGATATAGTTAAAAATAAAACTACTTTTTAACCAAATCCCAGGCTAGGGCGTTAAAGTTTAAGAAGTTTCACTTCTGATATGCGCACACGCTTTTTTTTATTTGCAGGAATATGAATATAAAATATATAAACGGCAACCAACCAACAGGTACAATATGGTAAATACATATTTAAATATAAACGTAAACTAAACATCTGTAACCTTAATTAATTAATTAAAAATTGGAGTCTTTCTTCGGTTTTAAATCGACGTAAATTGATCGATTATTTGATCAAAATTAATTTTTGGGCAAATTCATTTTCTATGCTTAGTATTGCTGGCTATTTAGACTTGTCTGGCTAATGGTACCTCCTAAATACGAAACTCAAAAAAACACATACTTTTTACGACCGAAATTTTTGTCTTTGGAGTCGCATGCCGCCTTACGCAGCGTTTTTACAAATTTGCATGTACCACATGCCGCCGCGCTGCCTATTTACACATCCTAACATACGACGGCACCAGGGTGCTGAAATCTATTAAGTTTTGTAAGCGTTTGTAGCGCTACAAAAGCTATCGCGCCATGTCTTCGCGATGCAATCAATTTGCGGCAAGAGCCCTCGTGGTCGAGAGGTCTAGATGGTTAGGTCTCAATTCGGCGGCCTGGGTTCAAACCCGGTTGTTTCTTTTACTTTTTTTAGGTTAAGTTTCTAAACAGTTTTTTTCTTGATTTTGGGTATGTCTTGGGTTAGCACCTGGTTAGTTCCCTTTTTTTGAGAACCCGTAGCGAGCGGAGGGCCATGCGAAAAGTGAAATATTATATAATAGCGTGGTCCAGGTGCCCAAATCAGTGAGCCTTTGTACCGCTACAAACGCTTACAAAACCTAACCGATTTCAGCACCCTGGTGCCATTGTATGTGAGGATGTGTAAATATGCCGCCGGGATATATATTTTTATTCCACATAGAATAAATAATAAATACCTGACACAAAATGTATTGGTTGGGTAAAAAGCTTAATACATATTTTGGTCTTTGATCTTTAATTGTATTATAATTTAATTAATTTAAAAACTCAGTTAAGCTCATGACCATTGTTAGCATTAGCATATTTATAAATTCGGAGCGGCGCCTAATTTCTCTTGGCGCCGTGAGGCCTTGCCACCCCTGGCCCACCCGGTAGCTACGCCACTGACTACAACTACATATAGAAGGTAACGTAAAACATTAATTTTAAAAATATTAACTTTACATAAACATATAGTTGTGATTTAGTTACATAAGAACAACGAAAGGGACTGCTTTCTTACACTAAAAAACACAATTATTAGCCAACATTTTTCAAATAATGAGCTGCATTTCAAGATCCTTTGCTTTGCAATCGTCATAAGGCTTCTTAGCTAGGTGGACTAACGGCACTTTCACGTTATCTCCAGTCCAGTCAATATACTCCAGCAGGTCTAGTGGTCAGATTCTGTGTTTGCAATAAGGACAGCTCGCGTTCAGTTCTCGTCGGGAGAAATATTTTCTCATATATCCGCGAAGGTTCAAAATTGCGGTAGGTAGACGCGAATGTTTTGTTTGGTTGCGTCCCGGAGCGAGCGGAGGGCCATGCGTGAAGAGTTATCATTACTCTACAGTGCTTGTATAAAGCCAAGTCGGCTGTAGCGGCGTTCGTTAATGTCATCTTTCTCCTCGATTTGCTCAGAAAATTTTACAGTCACGAGGTCTGTGTATTTAAAAGGAAAATCCAAGTCACGTGCCTGTCAAAATGTTGGCGCAAATCGAAGAAAAAGATGACATTAACGAACGCCGCTAGTGACTAATGTGACAAAGCACGTTGTGACTAGCACGGCACCTAATGAGCCCAATGTATTATTTCACGCATGACTCTTCGCTCGATTAAAGAACAGGTACTAACCAAAACTAACTGAAGGCATGCCCAAAATGAAAAATACTTTTTACAAACATAACCTTAGATTTTTTGGTAAACCGATAGGAATTGAACATCGGTCCGCCGTATCACGGGGCCAGCGCCAACCACCAGAGCACCGCTTTGTTAAAGGACACGGATTTTTGCAATCGAAAATTATAAAATATTTAAGAATTCTGTTTGAAATTCATTCATTGGCCAACATTTTTTTGGATGATAAGATCCTTTACAGTCATACGGCACCGTGTCATAGTCTATATGTTTGTACATTTGGTCTGCTCTCCCTATGCTAAGCAGCTTGGAGCAGGTGATCGATGTTCATTTGGCTCGAGCAGCTAATATTTGCTTGTTCGCTTGGGATGGAGCACTGTGCTCGAGATCAGTTAGGTTAGATCATGCTCTACTTGCACCTAGCCTGGAGGTGGAACAGTAAGCAGAAAGATGACAGATAATCAACAAAAACTGTGGAATATAAAATAACAATATAACCCCACTTTTGATTTTCAATTCGTCTTCGGTCGAGTGTGCACGTGTCGGGTATCGGCCATTTTGTTCCAGCTTCATTATATTTTAAGTTTGGGGACACATGGGTCTTTCAGGGACTGTGTAGATTCCCCGAATAGGATTCGGACGTCCAGCCGGGGCTTAGAGCCCCGTGCATGTACAAGATTTAAATGTGTGTGAATGTCCAGCCGGTGGTGTTCGAACCTTAAAACAAGCCGTGCATGTAACAGTCTGAGCCCTCAGGAGTAGATACTCGACATACTGGAGGCTCTAAAAATAGTATCTCTATCCATCGTCTAACTTATCTGGGATGGGTCCCCCAGCTCTAACTAAGCCGGATAGAGGTCTTTTCTGGCTGAATTTTCTCACGAAAGAGGCCAATAGAGAGTTCACTACTACAAATAAAATAACCCCACTTTTTAAGTTTTGTCAGGCTGAAAGGCATCGTTGTCTTTTTGGAGAAAAATATCAATATAAAATATCCTATCCACGTGCTGTCTTAACAATGAGCACGTTCATTTGGGGTAGCAAGCTAGGAAGTGGCCCGAGCAGCATATCTGTAGTATTCTGTAGTTATGGCATTATAGTTAGTTGATTTTCCAAGCAGGTTGAGCTAAGCTAAATACAGGTTATATATTATATTAGTCGCTTCTGATTAGTGGATTAACGGCACTTTCACGTTTTCTACGACCAGTCAGTTTATTCCATGTTTATTCCAGCAGGAAAGGGAGTGGACCGATAATCTCGCTTTATGGCTGTGCGCAGTACGTGTGATCAAAATTCGAACGGACGCCATTATTAGGAGCCAGACATTCAAAGCGACACCTCCTTGTATTTTGGTGATTTTTGTTGTAAAAAATTCTCAACTTCAATTTGTCCATAACAAGTTAGTGTTTTGTTGTTCTTATAGCTGTAAAAGTCCCAATGACAGAAAGGAGCCTGGAATTACTTTTACATTCTAAACAGTTTTTCTTGATTTTGGGTTAGTTTTGATTAGCAAACAGTTTTTTTCTTGATTTTGGGTATGTCTTGGGTTACGTTTGGGTTAGCACCTAGTTAGTTTCCTTTTCTTGAGGCCCCGTAGCGAGCGGAGGGTCATTCGAAAAGCTAAATATTACTTATTGTAATATATATACAGCAGCTTGCATGTGTTTCTGCGAATATATTCACAAAGAATCTCTCTTCTTTGAATGAATTTGACGTCTGTATCCGCATTTATAACATTCGACCTTGACGGCAGGCAAAACAATCACTGTCGCGAGTACTCGTTATAACATTTTCAGCCATGATTGCTAATAAGAATCACATAATTACCCTTGAAAATGGTCAGTCGCGCAGTGGCGTACATTGTTTTGATCTTTTAAGGAAATATATTTGTTATATTTCAATCAATGTATTCTATGATTCAAGCCAGTAATAGAAGTATTGAAGTGACGAGAATGTACCTAATAAGGCATATGCTTGCTGGGATTATAATAAAATATTCATTAGCGCCAGTGCTCCAGAATGCGTGAAACCTTTGACGACGCTTGTCAACCCGTAACAGAATAGCTGCCGGTTTTACCCGTCCACTCCCTTCCCTTGTCAAAGGTTCAATGTGCACAAAATCATTTTGTGGTATGTGCCTGCAATTAAAAAAAAGAAGAGGCGGGGAGTTATTATTCGCATTTAAAGATCCTTTACACAAATAGTGCACTATATAAAAATCGACCTCTCCTATTGGTCGATCCATCTCGTATTACGAGATGTCTGCGTGATGCAATCGATTTCTGTCACAAGCTCTTGTGGTGTAGAGGTTTAAATCGTTGGGTCTCACCTGGAAAACGCGGGTTCGAACCCCGTTGCCTTTTTTTATTTTTTTTAAGATTATGTTTCTAAACAGCTTTTTTTCTTGATTTTGGGTATGTCTTGAGTTAGATTGGGTTAGCACCTGGTTAGTTTCCTTTTCTTGAGCCCCCGTAGCGAGCGAAGCGAGCGGAGGGCCATGCGAATCGACCAATGGGAAAGGCCGATTTTTATATAGTGCACTATTTGTGTAAAGGATCTTATAATGCTTATTATTCACCTTGATAAGTTTAGAGGTCAAATTATTACCGCTGGTAGGTGCTAGGTGCAAGTGTAGGAATTATTTAATTTTTTTTCTTAATTACCAAGTACAGGTAAGATCATACTTTCAGAATTATATCTTAACGTTTCCAGGGTCTATTTATTTTGTGCCGCCAGATTTAATATTTTTGATTTATTACATATCTATTGCAAGTTGAAAAGAGCCTTACCTTACTACACTAATTATTATTTCATAGCAGATATAAAACATAACTTAAAAATGTTATCATATGCAAAATTATTTATAGAGTAAGGTTTCAGCGTTTTGCACCGCTTAAATCGCATAATATAAAATTATATATATATCATATATTATTATTACAATTAATATTTGTATTATAGACCTGCTAATTTTGACTTACCTTGAACTTAGACCTGTAAAGTAAACAATAGAACAAAATTCCAGTCATATGCTTTGACAAATTACATAAATTCAAGAAAATGGCGACAACTTGCAGGGCCAATGCAGCAGCAGCAGTTAGTACTCTATTATGCAGTTGAACATCCTTTAGAAAACCTGAGCTAGACATGCTAATTAACGCGTTCATTCTCACGAAGTATACAAATCTTATCAAAGCCTCTTCTGTGAGGCTAAAATGTGTACATCTAGAATGGTTCTCTCAAACTGTAAAATGCCCGTTGTCTGAAATATTAGGTTGCCTTTAATAAATATGAATTTTTCAGAGCAGCAACATGGTTCGCAAATTCGTTGTTGGAGGAAACTGGAAAATGAATGGATCGAAGGCTCAGATCAATGAAATTTTAGGATTTCTTAAGGCTGGTCCCTTAAATGCAGATACGGAAGTAGTTATAGGCATACCTGCTATTTACTTAGATCTTGTCAAATCAAGTGCTCCTCCAAATGTTGAAGTTGCTGCTCAGAACTGTTATAAAGCTGAAAAGGGTGCTTTCACAGGTAAGAAATTTAATTCAATTGACTACAATTGGGTTAGTTAGATGAAAACTTACATATTTTTATATTAACTGATTATTGTTTTCCTACTTAGTCCAAATTTGGTTCCACAGTCATTTTATAAAAGTGAAATGCTTATTATTCAAGGGATTGAAATTTCAGTGGTTTCATTGCCTCAGATAAGTAGCAAAGGTGAATAAGTAATTTTTTACAAATTGAAACTATTACTGTAATTCCCTTGGTAATTCCATTGTGAACTTGAGAATACATTAATTGTCTAGCAAAAAAAAAATCAAATCAATTGCTAATGCTAAATCTTATTACAGGCGAAATTTCACCTCTAATGTTGAAAGATATTGGCGTCAACTGGGTGATCCTTGGACACTCGGAACGTCGTCAGATTTTCGGTGAATCTGATGAGCTAATCGCCGAGAAGGTGGCGTTCGCTCTAAGCAACGGATTAAAGGTTATTGCATGCATCGGAGAAACCTTAGAAGAACGCGAAGCTGGCAAAACAGAAGAGGTTGTGTTCAGGCAAACTCAAGCCATTGCAAACAAAATTCAAGATTGGTAAGTTGTAAACAAATTTTTATTTTCTTGCAATATGTACTGAAAACAGATTTACGACTAAATGATAAATACAATTTTAAGCTTTTGCTGATAAATGCGTTAATTTTAATACTTTAGTTTTTGAATTGAATAAAAGTTAAAATTATAAAGGTACCTACATCGACTATTAATGTTTTAAATTGTTTTTGTCCAGGTAAATTCCAGTGAGTGACTGCTCCGAAATTGGAGCTATTTAGTGTATATTTATTT
>JAEQML010057396.1:0-32254 GCA_016904865.1 Pissodes strobi
TTAACTATCTTCTATTTTTAAAGAGGAACTGCCAGAAAAACTGAAGATTAATTGAAGGCTTTTATATTAGGCCTTAATAAATTATGTTTAATTCGACTTTCCTATTGTTTTCTAATAACTATAGATGTGTTAGAATCACATTCAAATAGATCTAAATTTTGAAATATTATAAATTCACACTGACTTTTCAGATCAAGGTCCAGGCATAGCTGAAACTCAAGGTTTCTACATTGCATCATTTTATAGATCAACGTTACCCTCTATTCACACCTTAATCTGTAATAAGAGAAAAATTTAATCTGTAATAATAATTGCAAGAAAAACTGAAGACCGAATGAACGCAGGCTTTAATACTGAGCATAAATAAATTATGATTACTCCGATTTCCGTATTGACTATCAAAAGTCAAGGCTTAAAGATGCTTTCAAGAATCACAACAAAGACGCTCCAGACTAGGCCAAAAGATCGCTAAGGAGAGTTCGTTATAGACCGCTTTTTTACTCTAAGCATAAGACAAATGAGGAATGGTTTTAGGAGTTACTTCAGTTTTTCCAACTAAATTGCCTTCACTTCAAATATAAATATAACTACAAAGCTTCGATATACCAACTTGGATTTAAGCATATTAAATACGTTAACAAAGTCAGGCAACGTTTTTTTATTCTAAAATTCTCTATTTTGGATAAGCTTTAAATGGTGTTTGTTAATTTCGGTTAATTCAATAAAAAACTACCTTTTGGATAATACCAATTTTTGTCCAAATATTAAATTTTACATGACATTATCATCGCTAAAAAACCTTCCTCCCATTGTTCGTGATGTTATGAACAAATCTAAATAAGGATCATCTCAACAAACCTAAATACTTTTTATGCGCAGCTTAATCTTAAATTTAAGAATTTAAACTGGTTTATGGTTATTTCGGTTTCCGTATTTTCGTAAAAGGGGTACTTTTAGAATCGCAACTAAGACACGCCATCAAGACCAAAAGGTCGCAATGGAGACTAGCTTTAATACACCCAAGCTTTGATTTAAGCATGTTGAAGAAGTTAATGGAAGGGAGCTCAGTCAGGCGTGGTTTTTTTTTGAAATTTATAATCCTTTATTTGGATTAGTTTTGGCTAAGCTTTCGTTGGTGTTTGTTCGTTTGGATTGACTTCATAAAAAAACCTAGTTTTCGGATAATTCCAATTTTGGGCACACAAATTAAATTTTACATGACGATTATTATCGCTAAAACCTTTGTCCACTCGTTCGGAAAATTACATACAAATCTAAATAAATATCCTCCCAACGAACTTGGATATATTTTGAAAAGTAAGCCTTGAATGGTTCGCTTGCTTTAAAAATATGACATTTTCTTGGCCAGGCAACTCTTTTCGCTGTACAGTACTTTCGAACTTTCTATATCCTATCAATTCGGAGCATAGATTCATGGACGCCATTATAGCATGCTTGATTATACGGTTTGGTATCCAAAGTGATCTGGTTGCTTGCTGGGAGCTGATCTCTTTGTATACTTCAACTGCTGCATTGTAGATCAATGTCTTTTAAAGGAAGACGTGTTATACACCTCATGGAAAATTCGAATAATCTTACGGATTACAAAAATGGTACGGGCACGTCGTTTAATTAGTTAAATCACCGTTTCTTAACTAGACCCAACTTCACTACTGCCTTTCTGAAAAGTTCTTGGACATTAGAAAGTGATCTGGCGATGGCAGAAGTACAAGCTCTTTATAGGGATACCAGCATTTCTGTTAAAGAGTTATTATATCTTCGTGGAGCGAAACCATCTAATATATCTCCGCACTAGCTGGAGCTTTAGAAGCTATATATCTGGTGAAGAAAAAAACACGATATTTCGATTTTTTTATGTTAGTAGCACACAGACTAAAGGCATATTCTAAGGCGCTCGACGAGCGGTGTGTGTGCGCGAAGATGTTGATTGACACGGTTCTTGAATAGTTGTAGGTTGTAATTAGGGGGAAACAGATGTCCTGGGAGTGAGTTCCACAGTGATATCGTGCGCCAGACAAAGGAATTCTTGTAAAGCGATGTTCGAAGTGTTTCCAGTTGTACGACGAACTGGTGCGCTCTTGCCGTCTGTCGTGACTGTCTGGCGGCATTACCAGGGACGGGATGAGTCGAGCCAAATCCTGAGAACATCTGCCGTGAAAGTATCTGTAAAACAGGAACATCTCGGCTACATGTCCGCGGTGTTCCAGACTATCCAGATTCCGGGTCAACTCCGGGGCGCCAACAAGATGCGCAACTCTCTTCTGAATGGAATCCAGCAGCTGTAGTGTGTGCTTTGGTAAGGTACCCTAGATGTGTGAGCAATATAAGCACGGTCTTATTTGCGCTTTGTAGAGCAAGAGCAACTTGCTGTGTATGAAATTTTTTGTTGCGGAATAGCGCACCAGGCTTCTGGGGCATGGTTTTGCGATGTTAGTAACGTGGTCATGCTAGGACATATTGCGGTGATGAGCGTCAGTCGCTAGTAAAGATTTTTCTGTTTTAAATTGGGAGACTAGGGTACCGTCACCTGCAAAAGTGTAAACAGGATTATTCGTTTCGGTCAGCAGGTCATTAATATAGAAATGAGGAATAGAGTTGGTGAAAGTATTGCGCCCTGAGGTACGCCCGCGTTAATGGTGAATGTGTCTGAGATGTGTCTGTCAACTGCATCGTGCAGAGATTGGTTCTTAAGGAAACTGGCAAGCCAGCTGCAGAGAGAGGCAGGCAATCCGAAGGACGGCAGTTTATTGAGCAGACCATCATACCAAACTCCGTCGAATGTCTTCGAAATATCCAACGTAATCGCTCGAGAATCTCTGTAGTTCTCAATTGCCCTACTCCATATTTGAGTGACAGGCCAATATATCTTATGTCGAACTCTTTTGCGAAAACAGTATTGATTAACGTTGATTGTTATGTTGTTCTCGAGGTACATGAGTAGTTGTTGATTGATCACACGGTCCATGACTTTGGAGATTATGGGAAGCAAGGCAATTGGGCGTTAGTTTGAGGGCGTGGTTTTCTTGCCTTTTTTTTTGGAAAAAGGTGCACTCGAGAGACTTTCTAATAAAATGGGTAAATCCCTTTTCCGTAAGATAGAAAAAAAAGTATGGAAAAAGGGGTGTTAGTTCGTTGGCACAGTTCTTGAACACGATGGCAGGTATTCCGTCCGGTCCTGATGCCTTTTACGTATCTAGTTCTTTATGTATTTTACGGTGGTGAAACTTGACTTCTGCCATGGTAGTGTTGATGTTCGATATGATAGGGAGAGTCTTAATTTGGGGGACGTCTGAGATAGAGTGCGATGAAAACATTTTGGCGAAGAAGTCATGTTTAGATTGAAATCATTGTTATTTTCGCTATAGAGAATAATGCGTAAAACTTCGAGAGTCAGGATAACAATGAGAATCTAAATACCTTAAAAGCCTCAAAGATTTTCGCCATAAGGACAAGCCGAACTTCTGAATAAGGCATTTTGAGCAAAATTGTCGAAATCACGACGGCAATTTACGTAACCTTTTGTGAATCCTAATCTTTGCGCAGAGCCATTAAATTATACAAATGCGATTTTGATGTAAAATTAACGATTATTCTAAATACCGCTAAAAAGTCGTTATTACTAATTATCTTTTGCTGTACAACTTTAACTGCTCATTTCGGTATTTAAACAGATTAACCTAATTTTCTTTTTTGCAGCTGCACTGCAGTCATCCGAGTGTTTCTAAGACATTAAAGAACATTCTGCATTTTTATAGCAAGTAAAATTCTCTTACAAAGTCTAATTTAAACTTAATAACTCTCCCTGATTTAAATATATGTTGCGAACTCTATTCAAATAGAATGCAGGATATTTCATAAATGTAAAACACTCAACTGTTTAGTACTGTAACACGATTAGTTAATTGCTTAACAAGCGGTCCATATGCCAGGATCACTCAGCGGTTTTAACTTTCTTTTAAAGATGCTGGTCGAAGAGTTGGCAGTAAAGCGAAGACGCCACTAAATTTTTAACTAGGAATATATACATAATTTTTGCACATTAAAATCAGAACTGTAAAATTTAGAAATATACCCTGGTTAAAAATATCGTGACATTTAGAAATAAAAGGTATTAAGGAAAGGCACTTTTGACACTAACTTACCAAAATAAACACTAGAATTTCAATTATTAAACTATTTATTCGAATCTTAATTGCTGTCATAAACACTCTAAAGACAATTAATTACGTTGAGTTGACGATATCGTCCATAAACTAATGAGACGATTTGTATATCGTCTAGATTAGCAAGTTACTAAATAAATTAAACTAAGATTCTTAGTTTTAATCTATGGCCTATATCCTTAAGGTTGCCTAATTCCTGTTTCGAAAGAGTTTTAACTCATCCTTGAATTCTTGAGGTTCTGACTAATCGCAGGCGAAAAATTAAAGTTGCACATCGCAGTTATGTCAACCAATACCATGAGGCTTATAGCCAATTACAGTAAAAATAAAACAATTGATTATCATAATATTAGCAAAATGAATTCTCTACTCGAGATATTGTCAAATATGGTATATGATAATCAGACGGTATTTGGACCTGATGGTCAAGAATAACAACGATAATTTTAGAAATTAAAACTGGCCGTTTTTTTTTGTCTTAACGCCTTGAGTGTATTTTCCCAAAAAATATATATATGACATCCGACATTCGTTAAGAGGGCGCTCCAAACGGAGTCATCGCTTCGAGTAACTTGGAACAGCATTCAGAAGTAAGGTAACAAGAGTATCGACAACACAGATCTACCAGTAAAAGGAATAAATCGCACTACTGGATTTTGTTGCATTTACAACGCTACAGTACAACTTCCATTACTTCAGCATGCAGGTGTGATTATTCTAGAATATACTGCAATATCTATAATAAATTACGCGGGCAGAAGATTTGGTGAGATGTGACTACCATTGTTGACCTAATTATTGGAAGAGTTCGAACACTCTCAACTCATCAAAGGACGGTATCTAAAGATTAATTGCACACGTGTCAATATTGATAGACTTAAACATATTGTCTACTTTAATCAGATATTTGTCTACTTTAATTCTTTATTTATTTTCTGCACTTTAATGAGATTTATTATTTTATTATGCTTCATTGAGTTACAGAGTTATCACCAATCAAAATGCAGCATCACAACAATATTCCCTCAGTAACAAAGATTGCGAAGGCTATGACAGATTTAAAATGTATCGAGTTTGATAGTTAGGTATAGAAAAAGATAGCCACTATTCATTTCAGGTGACAAAAAATAGACAGACAAATTACAGTTTTACCTATAATGTATGCAATTACAAAAATATCTTCTATTAATATTTTATTAAAGTTATTACCTTCATGAAATGATATAGATACGTGTAAGCACCATTATCTTGGTTCCGGCAAACCCGAGGTAAATTCTATATTTTTTTTTATTACAGGTTCAGTTAGTATGCAAAGATATTGTGGGATTGCACGCCCTATTTCTAAGTTTTTCTGAACCCAGACATAATAATCGAATAATTAGGAGATAAATATTGAGTACTACACATTGCATTAAAATCACATTTTAGGGGATAGACTTCAATCAAATTTACTAATTCCTTTTAAAGACAAAAGGCAGCTCCGAAAGTTATATTGCTTAAAACGGAGATACATTAAGTCATGCATTATAGAGTACAATGTTCTGGGTGGCAGTTTTAATCTTGACGGAATATTTATGCGGGTTGAGGATAAGACTTTCCAAATAAAGGAGGTGAATGATGTAGAACTGTTTTAATCATTTGAATAATACTCCAGGTGATATTTGTGTTCTGTATTCACCTTTAGAGAGATTATGTAAGATCGTTACCTTACATAGCTTATATTCTTATTAACTACGTACATTAATTATTACTTAAGAGTCTCGCTACGATTATCATTATATTATGTTGTATAATACTGCTTATACTAATTAATACCGATCGTTCCTCAGTCTTCTAATCTCCTATATATATATCGAGTTGATGTAGGTTCAAGACTTGTATATATTATTATAATAACAGTGCAAGATCGTCAAGGTTAAGTCATCCTTGCTGTCTGCGTTTGGTAGCGCGTTCGTTGAATTGAAACAATAATATTACGTGTACCAGGTGATATAAATAACCTTTGCTTAAACCTCGAACCGGACGGATTACCTTCACTGATCTAATTTCTGAAATACGGAGTGATTTCTTGATACCCTACACCTCCTCTCTCTTTTGGGAATGTTCCTTATTTTTGTTGCGGCAAAAATGAGCACATTCGAGTAAACCTAATTGTACATATTTCTAAAAAAGAACATAAGCTATACAATATTATTACTTATAATAAAATGTTAAAAGCATTGTTCTTTCCAAGCAAAATACTAACATTTAGAATTGTAACTTTAGGTTTTTTTTTTCACTTGACTGGGCAAGGGTTTTTTCTTTTATTATGCAAAAAAAATTTCATTATCTAAGTTACAACTGCGGTTGTTTTTTTTTTTGCTTGGCTGGCAAGCCAAAATGCAAAGAATAATTAAAAATCTAATAAGTATTTACATAAAAGGTAGAAAAATATATACATGAAAAAAAAATATATACATTAAAGTAGAAGGAAAATTACGTTATGCCTTATACTTATGTTAAATAGAATGTACATTGGGTTATATGATATTCTAATGCACTGTACTCGCGTAAGTGTTATTCGGCACTGCTTAAAATTAATTTTGAAAAATAATTGAATACAAGTATGGAAATTGAGTTTACAGATTTGCAAACGGTTGGATTCTATTTTTATGTACAGTTTGGTTTTTTCCCGTTGCGTCTTGTATCGTGCAATTTACTCCCTCTATATTCGTTATGGAGAAAAGACCTTTATACCAAGGATCAAATTTTGTTGGGTTCTCGTTGTTTAATACAACTAGATCACCTGGTTTAAGCTGTAATTGATTAGCTTTTTTATCGTAGGTCAGTATCCGTAACTCTTTAGCTTTTGCAATATACTGCTGAGCGCAAATGTTTGTCGCTTGTATCAGGTGTCGAACTTCCTGATAATAAGCGTCTGTGTCGTATACAGGGTCAACTTTGTCTCCTAACAGATTCTCAAGCAATTTCGTGCGAAAACTAGTTCAAATGGAGTATAATTGTGATATGCACTGGGCGTAGTGTTATAGCAGAAACTGTAGTATTTGATTAGTTCGTCCCAGTCGGTTTTTGCTTCGTTAATATACATACGTACATATTCATCAAGGAGTTTGTGATTTCGTTCACATCCTCCAATGGTTTGACTATCATATGCTGTCGAAAATTTGTGATTTATGTTTAATAATTTTGTCAATTGTTTCAATACCTCATTCCTGTACTCTGTACCCATATCCGTTCTGATTTCTCTCATTGGTCCATATGTAAGTATGAATTCGTCCATTATTGCTTTTGCAATTGTCTTTGCTTCTTTATTTGGTGTTGGTACTTGAGATAACAATTAGATCCTTATATAAGATAATATTTAAATTCTTCAATGTTTTATGCCCTATTTCTTTCAATTTATTTATTGTGCATATATTAAATACTTGGTCTTTTGCTTTTAGCAACCTTAACCTTATAAATATCATGATCGCCAGCCATTAGTTCGAGCTTAGACAGTATTGTCGCTAGCGACATATTGCCATTAGTGATCATAATTTTATTTTCGTAATTTTCGGCGTTTGGTCGACTTTTTGTCCTCAAGGCTATTCTAAGATGGTAGGGCTTAACGTCGAATTTCACCATAGGTAATTTAATTGTACTGACATTATCTAGGGTTTCTAAAATTTTTGGTTCTGGAATGTCGGTCTTGTGTTTTTCAATGGTTTTTGTTTCTTTTTTATTGTCTTTCCTTGATATTGCTTTAGTTATCGCTAATACTTGTACGGACTTGTTGGTTATTTCTTTTAGTTCGTCCACGGTGATTCTAGACAAGGCATCAGCTCCCACATTGTTTTCCCTTTTATGTAGTCTACCTTAAAGTCCAACTCTTATAATCTAGTCTCATTCTTGGCAATTTTGACGATGGATTTTTCATTGCAAGTAGGTAAAGAAGTGGTTTGTGGTCAGACTTGACTATGAATGTTTTCCCGTATAAGTAAGCTCTAAAATGATTTATTGCCCAATGTATAGCGGCTAGTTCTTTCTCTATTGTTGCTTTATTTGCTTCTCCCTTCGTAAATGTTCTAGAGGCGTATGCAATGGGTAGATCTTTTCCCTCGTAGTTCTGTGATAGAACTGCTCCACATGCCTCTTTGACGCATCCGTAGTCAAAATAAATTCTTTCCTAAAATCGGGGTACTGTAGAATTTTTGGGTCTATTAGAGCGGCTTTTAAGGTGCCAAACGCATTTTGGCACTGCTGTGTCCAGTTAAAGTGAACATTTTTGTTGTAACCATATTTAATGGCCTTGCGATGTGTGCAAAGTCGGGGATAAATCTACGATAGTAGTTACAAAATGCGATAAAACGTTTCGCTTCGTCGGCACTCTTCGGGGTTGGATATTTGTTTACTATGTCATATTTAGAGTCGTCTGGTAGAATGCCTGCGCTGGTCATTTTGTGTCCTAAATATGTTACTTCGTTTTGAAAGAATGTACATTTTTCTGGATTTAGTTTTAAGTTGTTTTTCCTGCATGTCTCGAAAACGCTTTTTAAATTTTTAAGGTGGGGGTTTTTTGAACAACCTATTACTATGATGTCGTCCATGTACAGAAAAGCTTTTTCAGGTGTGATGCCTGAGAATGCGATGTTCATCATTCTCTGAAAGCTATTAAGGCTAACCTTTAAACCGAAAGGTAGTCCGGTGAATCTGTAAATTCCTGTATCCGTGCTGAAAGTAGTGACATATCTTGATTTTTCTTCCAGCGGAATCTGATGAAAACCTGCTTTCAGATCAAGGGTTGAAAAAAATTTGGCTCTTCCTAGTTGATCCAATATATCATCTATTCCAGGTAAAGGAATTCGTTGAATTGAAACAATAATATTACGTGTACCAGGTAATATAAATAACCTTCGCTTAAACTTCGAACCGGACGGATTACCTTCACTGATCTAATTTCTGAAATACGGAGTGTTTTCTTGATACCCTACAATGAGGTATGAACATACTGAAGATGACAGAAATGGGGTTGAAATACATAACAATGTTTTCTATAAATTACGATGGCTTATTTTTCATTGAAAATAAATGCGTGTAGGAGCTGATTTCACATAATTTGAGAAAAGTTACATTATCATCATTTGGTTTAATCAGTTTATTCCCTTGCAGTTAGTTAGAGCTTCATATTCATATAAATGTTTTTATTTTCACTCCCACAAATATTCTGGTGGAAGTATTTACAAGTAAGTTAGAACACAAATAAATAAGAATTGATGATCACCTAATTACACTAAAGAACTAAATCCTAACTACAAAAAATCTAAAAAAAAATAAAATGAACAGAAATAAAGAGCTTATTGAGCATGTGAATATATAGTAGATATGTTCACAATATATTTTAAAATACTAAAGATTTTATATACCTCTGGCTGCTGCCAGTATTTACCTAGAAATTAAAAGTGCCTAAACTATTGATATAATGTGTATTTATAGATTACATAAACTAAAAATGGTAATTTAGAAATTACTGAAAACAAATTTTGTTTATTAGTTTATTGGTCAGCTATTAAAATAGCTGACATCCTTTTATATATATTATGACCCCGATAAGACTTACAATAATAAATACAAATACCTACTTTATGCAGAATTGACGCAAATATGTATATTAATTTTGTCTAGTACGTACCTGTTTTAACTTTCCAAGGAAATAGCATAATTTACTCATTTCAGAATTAAATTATACAAAAAGAATGCAAAAATGCCTGTGCACAAGAAGGTACAAAAACATAATTCAAAACACATGAAATTAACAGGTTAATAATATCAATTGAAACACTTTCTTTTCCCATGAAGTATCCCATTTATTTTTGCTGAAAGATCATCCTTCATCTCTTTTACGTGTTTTCTCTGAATTTCTAAAATTTTGGCTTCAATTTACAGCATTTTCTTTTAAAATGTTTCTTTTTAACTCCTTATTGCTTCTAATGTAGAATATCTACTATCCACACCGTTAGAAAGCCGGATGATATATTTTAACCACCTGCTGTTTTATTTCACCCTTCGGTATTGGGATTGCTATATCATCGATATCTGATGCAGGTAATAATAGTCTGAGAAGCAGACCCATTAGCAAAAGTAGGAGCACAAACTCCGCTTTTAGGACCGAAACCTTTCTGTAGCATAGGGATGCATACCTACAAGAAAGAACTCAGGAAAGGAGAGCAAACCAAATGGATCAGTAGTCTATGATAACATTTTCAAGAGTTAAGGCAATCAAAGATGTTTCTGGGGCCCCCTCACCCAGGAAGATTAAATAAAACTTATAACACTGAGTAAGAACAATATCCGCATCCTCGGCTTTCTTATGGGCCACTGTCGGTTGGGAAGGCTCTTGAAGAGAATAAAATTTTAAACGAGGGCAGTTGCCGGTTCTGTGAGGACGGGGGAAAACCCCGGAACACTTTTTCACGGAATACGAGGCGGTCGCGAACAGGCGAATGGTCTGCTGCATCTTCGCACTTAAGGAACTTCCATCTATAGAACCATCCAGACTACTTGCTTTTATCAAAGCACTGAAGCTGGATGAGGTACTCTAATTGAGAATCACATCAACGGAAGCACTAATGAGGAGAGACACAATAGATCTATAAAGGTCGTAGTGTACTAATTTGTCCACGATCATTCATTCATTCTTTCATTTTTCAATTCTTTGAAGTGTTCTGATGTTTTGTCTCATCTTGTTCTTCTCTCAGTAATTATTTTACTGGTGTTAACAGAAAGCTTCGAATATCTGTGATTTTTTTATACGTGAGCACATCTCTTTAGCTGATATCTTTATGCCTTTTCTTATCATTTCGGCGATTCTATCTGTACCTATTTGGTGCCATGTTTTCATTGTTATTAGTCTTGCCTGCAGATCTTTTCGGTACTCTTTTTCTGTCTATCTTAGAGTCTCCAGTTAGGTAGTATCGAGATTTGAAACATTTCCCTCGCTTTACATAACTGCGATCTATTCCAATATGATATATATTTAAAAAAACTCTTATCTATGTATATTTTACTATTGTTGGAAATTGTAAAATTGATTTAATTCGTAGTGTTGTTC
The DNA here is from genome assembly GCA_016904865.1 of Pissodes strobi. Classification (NCBI taxonomy): domain Eukaryota; kingdom Metazoa; phylum Arthropoda; class Insecta; order Coleoptera; family Curculionidae; genus Pissodes; species Pissodes strobi. The sequence goes on from JAEQML010057396.1 coordinate 11,272, forward strand.
GGGTTTCGCCATGTTTATTTTCGCTGTTTAGCTTTTTTGAATAGTGTACTTACCGTATTTTCATTATTCAAGTAGTTTGGTAACATCTCTCCACTTTTATTAATATTACCTAAGCCGTATTATCCAATAAATTCGGTTTCGTTTGATTTTCTTTGCCCAATCCTAGCGTTCAAGTCGCTGCTGATAATTACGAAATGTGAATTTTCTTGTCTAGGTCTTCATAGAGTTATTCTGCCACATCATCTGCAGACGAGCTTGTCTGAGTATATGCGTGGATTATTTTGCAGGTTATATCTCTCGTTTAGAGCAATTACGATATATTATCATTTTAGATATTGCATGATATTCTATGAAAGTTGGTTGAATATTTTTATTGATTAAGATGGCTATTTACATGGAAACCAGGACGCTCAGTCAAAAAATTTCTCTTTGTATTATTCTAATAGACTTTAGTGTTGCGTTCTAAAGATGAGTCTGATGCTTTTGTGAAATTTAAATAATTTTCATTATATTAAAAGTCGACGAACTAGGAGTGATGGTGAAAAGATATAACTTGACAGAATAGAAAATTTCTACAGACTATCATAATTTCAAATTATTCTCCCTAACCCCAAAAGATGCTGGCATGGCTAGAATTAATTAGGAATTCCCATTTTTAAATAATTTAGAGATGCATGTTCCGTCTAGAAAGCACATTGACAATTTTATAACTTTTGCGACCAATTTGCACTTGTCTTGCACTTCGAATGCTTTACATCTCACTGAACCGAATAACGAATACCGTCGGCATAAAGGCGAATGGGGTTATTAAATTTTGATATACATGCTATTAATACATGAGTATTAGGAGACAAGCTCTCTATTTTCGGATAACATCCCAATAAACTTTGATGTGCAACATACTATAATACCCCATTGTACTCCAATTTATGGAGATTAACTGAATAAGGTGTATTGGAAAAGCAATGTACATACGTATAGACAAGAATATATTATGTTATACTTGCTAATATATGGCAATTAGAGTTACCAAGATAAGGTACTCCAACCGTAGGAAATTGTTTGAAAATGGTTGAATATTATGCTAGATTATACATCTCTCTCATGCGATATGGATTTCGCTCGTTTCAATTTTATTGACTTTCGTCATGTACGCTTTTATTGCCTTTTAGCAAATAATTATTAGGACCGTATCAAGCATATGGGTGTTTAACATGGTTGCTATACAACGCATTTTCTTCTTGCTATATTTTTGTGACCAACATCTAGAATATAGAAATAAATAAGCGCTCATACTATACTCAACAGAATAATATTCGCGGCATAATATGCAAATCGTGCTTGACATATATGCGTTAGAAACAACTAAAGCGTATAAACAAAAAAATACCTTGGGGGCATTTATTACTGAAACAAAGACACAACCTTGGAAATTTTAAATTACTATTATTGGTATCATAATAAGTCAAATTATTTGAATCTGTGTCCAATGTTTCTTCAGCTATCCATGCATCCAATATTTGGTAAACTGAAAAAACAGCCTGGCGGGGTGAAAATAGCCAAATGCAAATTGTGCCTTCTAAACAAACGCCCGCAAAACAGTACGGAAGTATGGCAATAAAGCAAAATAGAAATATTTAGTTGTATATTGCCTAAGCTAAATTGAGAATAAAAAAGTAATTATACGAAGTATGTAATGTTATTGTGATAATTACTCGCAACCAAAATACATTCGTACCATCGAGTTTAATATAAGAAATGAGATGATTTTGCTACAAAATGTTCTATTTATGTCCACGGCACAGCGCCCTCTGACTGGTTCAATCCCGATTTTTCCATGACAAAAATGCTATTGCTCTAAATAGCTGCTCATGCGTGAAAAAGCTTACAAACTGATTTAATTGCATGTTTTAGATGGTTTAAACAAAATTTGTATCTTTCTTTTAATAAACCATCTGGCCCTCAGTTCCTATGAAAATAATCAAGAAAATCTAAAAAAGCGTGTTGGAAAATTGTGTTTGTTGTAATAATCGTATATTTATTACATCTGCATTTAAACTTTATATAACAATAATTAAAATTAAAAATTAAAATGTTAACCCATTAAAACAAAAAGAAGGCTTATAGTAGTTTCACATCTATAAACAGCCTTATATTTATATAAGTATACGAGGTGTCATGTATTTTAAAAAAAACCTAAATATTTGGAAGTTAAAGGTAATTAACAAAAGTTATAAATAGTGTCACGTATAGAATATGCAATGTTTCTGTTGCCAAACAACATATAAGTGCTGTTACGACCTATACTGCGAAGCCTTGGTTGGTTAACAGGTAATATAGCTCAGATTCGGGATCGATCTACGTCAGGTGAGAAGAGATGGTAAAGAAAACACTAGGTGAAATCAATAACAACGTCTATTGGTCAAAGACTTAATGACAAAACATCAACGTCTGTTGGTTAACTTAATGGGGAAACAAGAACAACGCCTATTGGTCAGAAAGTTAATGAGTATACACTATACCCGATTACTAAAGTGCGCGTGTTCTTTCGACAGAGGTATATTTTTGAATTGTTTATAGGTCTTTGGTCACTGTTTTGTAAAATAGCTTTCTTAAGAGTTGTGTTGTAATGGTTGGCTTTGTCTTAAGTACAGTTAAAGTTTACACTGCACTTTAGCTACCTGACAGATTCTACTTTGAAAATTATATATCCAGAATTTTGACAAATTTATCGCAGATTCGACTTTTACTACTGTAGGTAGGCAAACCCCAAGTGCATGAACATGTGGTTACGAAACTCAGGTTTGATTAGGGAATAAGGTTGCGGGTTAGAACCCCACGTATATATGTACTGCAGGAAACTGATTTAGGGAAGAAACAAAGTCTGCCGAACTGATGGTTCGCTAGCGTATTTATATAATAAAATTTGCTGATCGTTGCACGTTTAAGGTCTATAATCGTTTGCGTTGACTACTCGCGTTGTTTATTTATAATTTGTCTTTTATGTGTACATACTATTTTCCAAGTTCAAGTTCAAACTTCGGACTGAGTTATATTTACTAAGTAGTTTATGCACTGTAGTGGTTCACAATACTTTTAAATTCTTGTAAGTTGCATTTTAATGACATAAGGGTGTTGAATTTGTATAGGTCTTTTTTGCATAGGTCTGTAATATTTCAAATATTCTCTCTAGTACATTCAATCTTAGTTTTCCTAAATTTGTTTTGAACTTTCTGTTAGTTTTACGATGCTGAAAGCGTAGCTTTAATTATTCGACCTTTTAGCCCACTTTTATTATAGACTTTTAACTAGGGATACTAAATATTTTTAAAAAACTTGCAAAGACAAGAATTGCCAATGAAGTATTTTCTGAATCATTGATTGATTGATTATTAAGCTAGTTTTACAAGTTTTACAAGTTCTTGGCCAAGAAATGTATCAATTTCATGAGCAAGGAATTGTGATTACACCCAATTTTATTGTCCGTAGTTTTACGCTTATCCAGTCCTTTTCATAATTCTTAGCTTCATGCTGTATTACCACAGTGTTGGTTCAGCTGAGTTTTGTCTAGATTATTGGAGTAAGGTCCTATGGATTAATCTGTATTAGTTTGAATTAGATCAGCAAGCTGTTTTTGTTTATACTTTGCTCTATTCTGTAAACTAGGAAGTAGAACATTAAAATCTAGGTAATTTAGGTATTTGTAGCTATTCCACATATCTGTCGGAAAAATATTCGTGACTTCGAATGTATTACTTTCCTGCTATAGGTAGAAAAATCAAGTTACATATATGATAGTGTCAATGTGATGTAATAAATGGCACAACAAAATACTGTAATTCTGTTTAGAAAAAAGATTAAATTTACCAGGATCTTCTAATAAATTAAATATAGCAGACCCATATTATTTCTTCATTATGGTAAGCCAGAGTCTAATCAACCATCTACCATGTCCAAAGTGTCATTACAGGTATATTTTTATCACGGTTATATTAGCAGATGTTGAAAAATATTAAAGCTTATATGGTTCTAGTTGAATAGAAAATGTTTTAATTTTCCCTTTTCTTATAGCAGTTAGTTTACTTTGATAAAAAGTGTCGTTAAGTTTATTGGTAAATTCTTGTGTATCAAATAAAACCTCTAATGCCATCTGAATCTAACGGTGTAGGAGTAGGAGAGGATGGATAGGATAGGATAGGACCTACAGTTCTGGTCCACGGTATAAATATACACCAGTGATATTCAAGGGATCCTAACGAAATTGAGATATCTAAAAAAGATTTCATACGTCGACAATAAATCTGCCCCCGTTTCCGAAATGATCAATATTATAGTGTTAACGTTTGGAGTAACTAATAGTAAAAAATGTTTGCATTTTGTCAAATTTCAAGATTGACTTTTGATTATCAATACAAACAATTCTTAACCTCGAAATTAGGTACGTTGGTACCTACTAAAAATATCAAATGCCACTAACATAGTCTTAAAATTGACCAATTTCTTGGCAATAAATTATGACAAAAATAAATCAAGATTTAGCCGTTTTCTGCCACAGTAAATTAAAAATCTGTCTTGACTATTGCATGTCCAAAAACTAGCTATACTTTTACTATTTTGTAGTAGTGGCCTACTTAAGTCACCACCATACCGAGGCATTTTCGGAAAATGATGAAAATATATCTTTTAGTCTACGTTTGCTTACTTTTAGCATTAATAACTACGAATATCTCATAAAATCGCTTTACTGCTGTTTGTTGATTTTCACTTATAAAATATACTTTTTATAATATTGAAAAAAAAATTAAATACAGCTCATCAATAAAAGATAAATGGTTATTCCTGAGTACCTACCACAAGTTTTTCAAAATGTTCGATTGACTGTTTTTAAATAATTCTTACCGGAATAATTGAAAAAATATAGATGTTCCTGGTTGGCCTAAAATTCCTTAAAAAAAAAGAGTAATTAATTCCTGTATAAGTGATAGTGCCCTGAAAGTAGGAGCGCTGTCACAAGCTTCATGTCCCCCTCTTCATGGCCATGGAAGCCTTCAATCTACCAAGCGCTGTATCTATAAGAAGAAACCTACCTTGCTTCATTCCCAGAGTATCTCGTCGTAAATTCGTGATCCATTCATTTATTGAGTCAAGACCCCCAATTACCTGCAAAGTACAATTTTGGCATTTTTGATATGGTAAAACCGCAGTTCCAATCAGTGTGCGGAGCAATGAAATTGCAATCGGCAGGTAAAGAGGTTTATGATTTTTTTTCCGTGAGACGGGGACATGGCATGCTGTATGAAAGCATACTTGAAAACGTCCAATGTTACTAATATGATGTAAAAAAGATCTACGCCATCTTTCATATGACTGTGCACTCATCCACCTCTTTTCTCTCGTTAAGAATTTGTTGTATTGTATTTTTTCTGAGTAGTTCGGTAACATACAATTCTAAAAATTAATTTTTAACAGATTTTACCAGCTCAAAGATGTACACAAATACGCATGGCATCAGGACATAAGAGGATTAAACTCAATCATTAACTAAGCAATAATAAAATAAGCTATGAAGCGGGTAGGAGAGGATACAAGAGTGTATAGGTGTGTTGAATGAGGCTCGTTCGTATATGTGTTGAAAGCAAGGGTCCCATTTCATTTATCACTGGATTAAGCACACAAGGTACAGATAACACTACAAGGGAGAGAAACATTAATGGCTAGTACGAACCCAGCATTAAACAGTTACATCAAAATCGATTAACTAAAACGGAGTTTTATCCACAATACCGAAACAGAATTATTGCACTCGACGCTCGTTGCGCTAACCATGTTAGCATCATCAGCAGATGATTAAAACTGTTTTAATCATGGTTAGTGAACCGCGCGTGGAGTGCAATAATTCTGTTTCGGTATTGCCGGTAAAACTCTGTTTTAGTGCATGTTGCGGAAGGTTCCAAACCATAGTTAAAATCGATTAAACCAGAAACTAAATGAAGGATATGTAAGGAACGAGACTCCTACAAAAATAAGCAAGCATATCAGAAATGGCGGCAATTTATCATTTGTGCTTTTAGAATTCCGCCATTTCTGATATGCTTGCTTATTTTTGTTTAATTTATTTGACTTTCTAGGTTTTTGTAGGGGGAAAAGATCATTAAAAACCTAGAGACTAAGGAAAAGAATACATCAAACAAGACAAATATACAATCCATTCATCGAACATCTTGCCTCACAAATTCTCCAAAGTAGAACTAAGCTCATGATCAACTAATCAATGTGGATGAAAACATGATATGGAAAGCTATCAAAGACATGAACGAGAATAGGGCCAATCAGCTAAAAAGAATACCTGCTGTACTAATAGAAAATGGGACCCATAAATTGGTTATGCATCTGACGGAAGTCTTCGGTAGATATATGAATGAAGATAAAGTCCTTATGACATGGAAAGAACCATTGTCACCCCTCCTTATAATATCTATTTCTATGAGCTGAATCTATAAGAAGATCCTCAGAAACATTAGGGAGGAAGAATGCGGTTCGGATGAAATAAATGCAAGTGGATTTCCGAACTAGTTGGTCATGCTTAGATCACATTGTTTGCTTAATCCAACTGAATGAGGAGTAAGTGGTTAGGAATAGAGAAATACAACATTTACCAAAGCGTTCCCTTTTATCAACTATGGGATATACTGAAAACATCTCGCATAAACAACACACATAGGTATAATAGAGAACGAATATTGACACAGATAATCGGACATAGAAAGAAATAATTGACAGAATCACCAAAAAATTCACAGTCCTTCGCAAAGATGCAACAGGGAGGACAATGAAAATGATGAATAAAAACGCAAAAATGTGATTTGTGTTGTGATTCAAATAATTTTTAAAAGCAGAGGTATTAAAAAGTAAAAATACAAACACGAGTCTTTATAATATACATAATAATTAAATAAATGCCTTTATAACATTAATATTATACTTTATCAAAATTAAAAAATAAATAACTAAATAAAAAAGGTGCATATATGAAGACCTAAAAAATTACCCTTTCCTTTTAGATAGGAAAATCTATTAATATATAATTAACCCTAACGTTACTATAATATTTTTAACCTGTACCGATTCCTTTTAGCCCGTTTTGGTGCTTTGGATATTATTAGTTAGTTACCTTTGGTTAGTTCAATCATCCCTTTCGATTAGTTTCAGTTAGTTCCAATTTACTTTATTTTCATTTGAACCGATTCCGATACGTTATAATCAAATGTACGTTTAAATAAATAAACAAACTAACACGATCTCTCACGCGTATGACGTGATGAATGTAGCAAATTTAACATACACCTTTTCACGATTTGACGCCCTATACTAGGAAAACAGAAACATTTTTTATGTTCTGGAATCTGGAAATGCTGAGAGGGTGGCCTTGAAAACGCCGCGGCACTTTGGCCTCATTGGACCCCCTGTGCGTCCTCTCCAGGTCAACCAATCCATCTAGGCCATCGTCCAGCCTAGTGTTGTAAAAAAGGCGGCGATGTTGCCCGAGGAGGCTGTTCTAAGAAAAGCCATGGTTGGCCATCGTTCTCCCAAAATGGATTCCCTTAGTTCCGAAACAGCGTCGCATTCGCAGAGCAGATGCTCTACTGTTTCGTCCTCCTGTTCACAGCCTCTGCATATAGGTGTCTCGCATAATCTCATTGTGTGGAGATGTTTCCTTAGCTGGCAGTGTCCAGTCAGAATCCTCACCATGAGTCCTAAGGTCTTCCTTGACATATCCAGGTATGCTTTTGCTGCAGACTCATTAGGGTAGCTTAAAAACTCCCTGGCCAGTCGACAGTTAGTTGTTTCGTCCCATCTTGCCATAAAGTCTTCATGGGTGATATTTTTTTATCGTATCGTCGTCGCGACAGGTAGGTTTGAAGGGCCGGCTCCGATAATGTTTAAACCGGCTGCCTTTCTCGCTGATTTGTTACCTTCGCATTGTGCATGTCCTTTAACCCAGCACACAGAAATTCTGTTTTTGCGGGCAGCATGCTCCAGTGAATTATGGCATTCTAGTACTGACCTGACTGTAAGTTTACAACTTTTCAAGGCCAGTAGTGCTTGTCTACTATCCGTGTAGATTTTAATAGTCTTGTTCTCAGTATTCCTGCGAACAATCTCTTTTGCAGCTATGGATATTGCAGCAAGTTCAGACTGAACTATGCTTGCATGTCCCTCCATAGGCCATTTAAGTTCAATTCGCAAGCTTCGGGAGTAAATTCCACAGTCTGCTCCTTCCTTGGTTTTTGAGCCATCCACGAAAATGTTAACCGCACCTTCGGTTATAGGCTCAAATGGTTTTATTTGTACATCATATAGTCTGTCGAAGACAAACTTGGGAGGTATGCTATCTGCACTTACCTGTAGTAGTGGCAGTCTTACGACTGCCCCTACTGCAGGTACCCATTTTCTATGTTATAAAGTGATGGGATGCTTAAACTCGACTGTATAGCCAAAAAAATATTTTCAAAAAATGCAAACATCTCATATATAATGCTATATTTACAAACATACCACTTTATGAACGTAAGGTATGACAATTAGCTTTATAGCAAAGGCTTATTGTCCTTGAAATAGACTTTTGCTCACGAGAGGTCGGAATTCCAAGGATATGACGAGTAGTCAACTGTCAAATTTGAAAAATGGAGAAAGTCCGAACAACAGTCATAGAGCACATTTAAAGGAGGCGACTTAAATGGTATTGGTATGTAGAGAGAATGGACAACAGAAGGCTCCTCAAAACTTGCTAAAGTGGGTACAAACAGACATAGAATTAGATCAATGACAGCGTGAATGGGCGGTGTACAGATAACCAGGTCTGGACGTAATCTAGCGCCAGGAGACTGGGAAGATAGAAGTGGCTGGAAAATGAAAATCAAAAATCAGGACGCTAGAGCATATTTACAGTTATGTTTCTTTGAACATGAGACAACAGAAATGTTTTAAGTATTGAGATTTTACGACGGATTCTCAACATTTTTTACATTACATGCAAAATATCCCCCTTGAAATATTAAGGTCAACTAGCGCCCACCCAATTTTAGGTACCTTGTATATAATCTCTTCTAAACTATCATCGATGAATTCAAATTTTAAAGAATTAGTTCAGATAATGAAGGTCGATTTTGGACTTTAAGTTTAAAGTACAACTACTAATATAAGAAATAATTTAGAGTCCCTGTTCGCTTGCGTACGTGCCACCCTTCTACTAAATTTCCTAGATTATGCCACTAAAATAATATATACAAAATGCCTTCATATTGAATTCAATAGAAGATCTTTCAAGCTCTCATTCTGAAAACAAATTTTACCTTGAGGTATAATATTTAGAATATGAAAAGAAAATTCGTACAAACTATAACCTGAAAAACTATTTTTCAGTTATCTGCAATCGTTTTCAAGTAACGAATATTTCAAGACTGCACACTGAGTCAATTAGATCCTATAATATATGAAAAATAATCTCTGAAGTTGCAGTTAGAAGTTTTGTATAGAAAGATTGTAAAAATTGCCTTTTCTGATGAAAATCTCAAGAGTGAGGTTTTTGATGAGTTCAACCGAATCCATTATGCTCAAGAAAGTTGATAAAAAATATATACAATATATTTAAAATTATTAAACGTTTTCCAGTAAGTACACTTATTATATATAATCAGACGCTAACACTGGGTGGTTTACTAAAATATTCACAAAATTTTTCTTACTCTGCAGTTGCTTGACCTTCTTATATTATTTTTCTGCTTACACAAAACAATCTTCGTTTTAATTATGTCTAGTTCAAATGTGAGTATAGGATCAAATCGTTGAAGAAAGGTGAACTTGGACACTTCAGTGATATTTATCACGAAAGTCCGAGAAAGCCATATGAGAAAATCGAACTTGAGTGTACCAGAATTATGTTCATGGTGAAGAAAGAAAAAAAAAATAAGTATAACGAAATTATCTTTAATCAGATTTATTTGTCACCAAATCTTATGAAAGATTTGTGATCGGCCTATGTTAGACATTACTGCTGGCATCTTGGATATAATTTGGAATATACTATGAAAAAATTGTATATTATTAAATCATTTTCAGCATATTTTCAGCTCCAACTTTGCCATGAACATAAAAGCACTTCTCTATTGTTAGATTTGACCCCATCAATATTTATAACTTTCAATAAATCTTCTTTGAGGGCTTAAGCAGTTGCCACCAAATATATTGGAAATGATAAAAAACTAAAGCCGAAGCGAGTAGACCGCAAAATGATATTACGTGCCCTAAAATATGGTTGTATAAAAGGCTGTCCGGTATGATAAATTCATAGGAAAAGACCGTGAGGACAGTTGTTTATATTTGATGTGTTACCCCCGCGGTCCCTTGACAAGCGAGGTTATTTCATGAGAATACTAATAGAAATAAGAACTATGTAATGCTGTTGGAATATTGCTTAGTATGACGTTAACCACATTTCACAATAAGTAATTCTACAAGAATAGTTAACTGAAATTAATCTAAATTAAGTTGCTGGAGATAAATATCGCAACAAGGAAATATCTAATCAAAGTTTAAATATGGATATTTCAACTGTGAAGATGACTTACAGTATATATTTATCGGCTTGGTTTGCAAGGTATGTGCTAACACTTGCATAACTGCATATGCGATTCAGAAGTATATATACAAGGTCAAAACTCTCCTTTTAAAACAATTCTGATTCTTTTCCCACATGAAAATCTTTGATGTAAAGATGGATCGTTCTCAAAATTTTTACATTGTTGACTTACTATGATTATCTCAGGTCTGAAACACATAATCCCGAAAGCGGATTAACTATTGTATAGGAATATCTGCGGACGTAGGTACCCAACCGGTATCGCCGGCACATCTCCGAAGTGTTCTGTGGTCCTCTCATTTTCAAATGTTCTCTTGACGGAGGCCAAGGATATCTTTTGGAAATTGACGTGAGTTTGTCAATGTGGTCATTGATGACGAGTGGCTTTCGGCCGATGAACATGTAGAAAGAAAAAATATAATTTTTCGAAATTATTGTTGTGGTTTTGACCATCAGGTCCAGTATTCTTAATAATTTATCATGAAATAAATAGCCAAGCACCACACCTTAAATATTTTCACGTATTATCGGCAATACCGTCTTATAAAATAATTTTATGTAAAGTGAGGTTACTCCTTTCAAAAGGTATGATCTATACCTTTGTGTTTCTATATTAGATAGGTACAATTATTTATAATTAAAATAGGGTCCTTCATTCGCCCGGTCTTTCGCTAGCCTAGAAAGCTTCTCAAGGCTCATTTCTGCCAATTTGAGACCCTTTTTGTCACACTGATGTTGACCCACATAGCGTGACGTACAGCTTCATATGACTCAGCAATGCACCAATCGGGGCCAGCGCAGCGGCCAGCTATGTAGCCGTATGAGTGAGGAAATAGCCATCAACTACTGCCAGTTGATTCTACTACCTTTATGAAAATGACATACAAGTAGGCCTTATAATTACCTACTTTACTTATCTTACCTTATCTTTATCGAAACTACCCCTAAATAAATTTTCATTGTTTATTATCTTTTATCCTACCTATTACCGGTTCTTACCATTATTCGATTAATTAATACCGAATTTTTTCATTACTGTACATGATATTTTCTTGGTTCGCAAACGTCTTGTTAATATCATTGTAATTATCTGATTTACCTCTTTGTATTACGTATATTTATTTAAATGCTACACACGTATTGTAATTTACTGTAAGCCTTATGGCTGTAGACCGTCTTGCATAACAATAACTAGGTTTTTATCCATATGCAGGTTACCGAATTGAGCTCACTTCGATTTCCCCTGAATACTTTCCTTAATATATTTTCTTCGTCATTTTCTTCACATGTCAATTTACTTTGATTGAATATTTTTGTTTAACTGTTTATTTGTCCACTGATATTATCGCTGTCATCGTTATTTTATATTTCATTTAGGTGTTTGATCTTTATTTAACAGTTTATTTAAGGTGTTCTGTAACTATTATATTACTTAGTCAGAACTTTAAATATTCAAATTTGAGTTAAGAATATTTAGAGAAAGGTCCTAACTAGGCAGTATTAATGATTTAGAAGTTAATATTAGGGTTTGACAACCATATAATTTTGGTGACACTTATTTTAAAGATTTTTTTTTATTATTTTAAGCACGATAGCATGATCTCAATTAGGTTTGAGACCTAATTAACTTGCAATTCTACTCGTTTTGGTTTTCGAATATACTTAATATGTAAATGAATTAGGATCTTTGAAGTTTTTCTGGTATGCTGAAGTCAAGGTCAGGTTGAGTTTATATAATTTCTATTCAGGTTTCTACACATTCTTAGATAGTGTAAATTTTACTATTCCTAATTTCACTGCTTTAAAGTCATTGATATATTCTTATTAGAAAATTTAGTGGCGCCTTCGCCCAACTGCCTACTCTTCGATCCACACCTATAAATTTTAACACAGCTGAGTGGACGAGGCATATGGGCCGGTTGTTAAGCAATTAACTAATCGCGTTACATATTTTCGAAAAGAACCTGTTTATTAAAATAATAAATATCGATAGATAATAATAGCAGAAGATAATTTTTTTGTGAAAAGGGACAAACACAATTTGTTTTAAAAGTTCTCCCAATTAATAAACATTTGAAAAAGTTCAAGGGTTTCTTTCCACACCTTATACGTATATGAATTAACGCAAGTGGCAACACATACCTCAGGATAGCATTTTAATACTGGGGCCCATCAAAAAGTACCACATTTCGTGATATTATAACCGAAAAACTAAAATAAGATATCAGGTTGCGCTTTGATCAGAATGTCCTCGTTGTTTTTTTCTTTGATAGTGTTGCCAAAATGATAAAATCATTGAAATAACGTCTGCCAAGAATGGCTTTTTTTCATTTATTTTAAATGAAATATCCTGTATTTGTTACCAGCTTGATCTTTATACTTGTTAAAAACGTATACATTGCTGCAATTATTTCCATATTCAGGAGCGAAAATTCAATTTAATATAATGGCTGTCTCATTTGCTTGACCACTTTCATTTATAATTTAACAATCATTAAATTAAAAAAATACGAAAATTCAAAAATACATCTGTCAAAATATCTAACATGTATTTATACAAATAAAAAAAATATTTTCCACTGATCTGGAAGCTTGTACCATTAATTATAAATATTTATTTAAAAAAAAACGCCTGCACTTATGCATTACATAGAGAAAGTGATCAAGGACATTTTGAAACATCTTCTTAGGAATACTGTATCACATTCCCAATATTTTCTCTAAGCTATTGTTCTGTTTCTGAAATAGGGTTCCAGCCAAGGAAATATGCTATATTCCTTTTCGTAACTTCAAAGAAAAAAAATTGGCACAGTTAAGTCCGGCGAATATGGCGGCTATTCTATGGGGCTTGCTCTTCCGATCCATCGTCCAGGAAATTTATTATTTAAAGAATCTAGGACAACCGTCGAGTAATGTGCTGGAGCGCCATCTCGCTGAAAAAAGTAATAGTTCTTCTTGGATTTTATCCTGATTCACTTGAGGATAAAATTTTTTTATAATTATCTCCACGAAAAGAATTTTTGGAAAAGAATTTTCTGAAAAAAAAGGCTCATAAATTTTGTTAGCAGATATGCCACACCAGACTATTACTTTTGGTGAATCTCTTTAAACTTCATTAAAAACACGTGGATTTTCATCTGCTGAAATGCGGCATATGTGTATATTTACTCGCCCGTTTAACTCTAGAACGGTATTGTGTTTCTCACGACTATTATTGGTATCTATAAGTAAAATTTTCTTAAGTAATTTATTGAACGCAGTAATAATATTAAAGTATGGAAAACTTGTTTACTGAAAACATGTTTATTAAAATCAAACTTATTTATTAAGAATACCTAACTCTTTGAAGAAAGAAAATAGTTATAAAAAAATACAAAAATTACGCACCCACTGCTTTTTAGAGATGAACGATAGGTATTTCATGACCTGTTATTTTTTCACTGTTATCAGTAACAGTTGTTACCAGCGTCACGGTATAAGTAAATATACGGTAGGTTCACTGGAGACAAATTTCGGAGCGAATCCGGTTCAATCTGGTTCGTGGTCCGCGGTGGCTCGGCTACGAGGGACAGTATATCGTCAGTGTGCAAACGCCCTGAAATCTGGAGCAGCAAATACTTTTAGAAGCAGCAAATACTTTTAGAATCTTTCTCGACAGACTGCTTGCTGATTTATACCGTGCTGCAGGTGTGCAGCGGCTTTTGCGTTTGATGCAACAACATCAAAGCGATTTTGCTGAGTGTCTCTACTCGATATTAATTGTGCTCTGCTAGTATCAAAGTAAATGCGTAATGCGTTAACTAACATTACATTTAAGTGCTAACCGCTGCTTCCAAGCCTATATTGTGATTTTCCAATACGACCATAAATACCGTGATACGTGACAAGCGATATCATGCCAAAGAGCGATTTGCCGTAATGTCGATTGTTGAGTAAGGTTCAAGTTCCAATACCTTCATCCAAGAATTGCAGTAGACGTTTCCCGTACCACATCAGAGGGCTTCAGAGTTGCGCGAGTATTACGTTGTTGACAAACACCGTATCTTTAGTGTGAATTGCTGACAACTGGTCCGTAGCTCAGTGGTTGTATGCTGAGTCTGCGATTCCAGTGGCAAGACATGTTTTTTTTTATTTCTAATATTATGTATTGTGTAAAAAGTTTGTTTCTTCATTTTAGGCATGCCTTGGGTTAGCCTTGGTTAATTTCTGTTGGTTGCGCCCCTGTAGCGAGCGAACCGAGCGGAAGGCCAAGCATGAAGTGTAATATTAGACATTTTTGTCAACAATGTGATGCGCGCGCAACTCTAAAGCCCTACGATGTGGTACGGTCCCCGTCTTGTAAAGATTGCACGGGCTGCAGACGATATCGTGCCTCTACGCGGGATCGCGGTGATATTTGGATATTGCTATTGTATTATGTTCTTATAAGTTTTTGTTTTGGAGCAGTGATGATCAAATGCAAGACCAAGACCAAGACCTGATTAGTCTTGGTCTTGGTCTTTGTCTTGCTCTTGCAGTGTCCAGTCTTGGTCTTGGTCTTGCTGCAAGACTCTTGCAAGTCTTGCACTTTTTTTTTGTTCTGGAGGCAATTTTTACAAAGAAAATTAAAGAAAAAGTTTTTCAAGTCATTTAAAGTAAATAAAGGTTTAAAGAAAGGGACAGTATTTATCAGTTCGAAAATTTTGGTTTTTCAATATTAAGTACCACGGCGACAAATTTTAGCTATAAATCGGGTAATTTTCTTAAGTAAAAATAATCAAATGAAAACATGTTGAGTTAAGGAATGACTTGTTTAAGTTTGTCCGTGTAATATTGAAACATCCTGTATATTTACAGATATAAATTGGGGTGTTAACACAAGAAATATTTTATTTAAACGAGCATTTAATTTTTTAATACATGGTTGCCCATAGTTGAGTTGAAATGTAAATATTTATCTCTCTTGATAATCTGATGCAGTTATTCTGATAATTTTTTTTAGAATATTTTCTTATAACAAAGTTTCATAGGTTTGAGAAAATATATATCAGTCACAGGATTTTACGTCCTTCTATAAAAATCGATTCTTAACAGGTCCGTTAGCTGCGCTTTGAAATAAACGAAAAGTATTATTGTTCAATGAAGAACTTCACATCAGTTTTTAGAGGTGTTATTGGTTTTATGCATTTCTCAGCAAATGAAATTCGTTAACAAATTTATTTACTCGGATGAGGTAAAGTCTACTTTTCTTCAATCATTATAGGATTGGGAACTTGAAAACTATATGTGCTAGAAAATAGTTTTAATGGAAAAGTTGAATGCTGTTTAATTTCTTGTTCAATGCTGCTTAATAATGATTCCATCTTCTTTCGTTGTAGAGATATTTTCAAAAAATCAGTAAAGATGGTGACCAAAATGTATAATTTAAGTGGTGTTTGTAGGATTATTGGTCAGGTATCATAAAAACAATTTATTATTTCTTGCCAACGATTTAAATTATAGTAACTCACCATCGGGGCTCTGTTAAGAGCAGAAAGCTACTTTTAGAACATTTAGTTAATATTTACAATTTGATAAAAAAAAACAAAACAAGAGCCTTAAGCCCAAAAACAAAACCTTTCTTAAGTACTAATTTTGTTTAATAAAATACAAATAAATAAGTACAAAAAAACACACGAAACAAAAAAAAAAACGGGTTAATGAAATGAAATACCAGAAAGGGTTCATTCATATCTTATAACAGGATTAAAATGGATAATATTGCGGATTACAATGAACATCACAAAGAACAATTACAAAACAACAACCAAATTACACAGCGTAATGTAAGGACGATTGTTGAACTTTGTACTATATTTTGTCGAAAAAATAGAGTAAGTACAAACAAAAACTTAAAAATTACATTAAATCAGCAGTTAAAAAAAAGTTTTTTTTTTAAATATGTCAAAAATGAAAAATATAAATAAAATTCATTATTATGAATTATAAATTCATCAAGGCTAATTCATTATCATAGCAGAATTGAACTAGCAATTAAATATCTTACAACGTTTTCCATTTAACCAATTTTTTATCTCTTATAGGTTTCAAGATCCCAAATACATTCCTATCCATTTGAAATACACTGTATGTGAAGAACCCAGGATGATGTTTCAATTTATCACTTTAAAACATTAGAATACGCGTATTATTATAGCGTCCAAACGGCTTACTGGCCAAAATCACATCCAAAAATCGGTCACTAACTCCCGGTCTATATGCAAGAACGCTTATGTATTGATATTTGTGTAATTTGTTTAAAACCCAAATTAGATTTATGAAATTATGAATATAATATTCTTTCAAAATTTGACTGTTATTTTTACTTGAATACATTCTTATTAAGTTATATACAATCCGGCGTCGCTCGGCGGCGGCGCGGCGCGGGCCGCGGCGTGGCGAATACTAGGTAAATACGGTCTAACTTTCCCTACATGTATCTCGCAAACAAAATGATTTCTGATAAACGTTTAGGTCTAGGAAGTTTTCTCTCCATATTTCGACCCAACAATTTCCATCCCAGAATTATGGGCAATATGTCAACAAATAACTGTGGACATATTTTGAGCTCGTAGGTGAAAGCTATGCAATTTGCAATATGTGTAAATTTAAATTTTCTTATAAAACTAAGGTTAAGGTTTTTGTTTATTAACACATGTTTTCTTTTTTTGGTAATAAAAGTTTGTGAGTTTGTGTAATTTTTTTTGTTCAAATTATTTTTGTTTCTTTTGTTTTTGCGTTAGTATTACTTACCTGCCATACTATTATATAAGTTTCGAATTTTATTTTATTTTGTAAGTGTTAAAGTTAAAAAATATAAAGTATATACTTTCCTCTCATTAATATTTTGGCAAATGTTTATTTGGGATTTGGGGAATTTATTGGTTTGTCGCAGAATACTTTAATCCTTTTCCAAATTTGCACACTAGCATTGCTATTAATAATTACGATATCTGGTCCATTGATATGATCGCGGTATTTTGATTACGAGATCCTAACTTTAAAGGGTTTTATCTATTATCCTAACCCAGCATTCGCAATCAGAAATCGTTATCACGTCACGTTTTTAAATCACTGATATCAAAAAGTAACGATATCAGTTGTCATAGACATTAAAAAATCACGGTATCGCTCATCACTACAGTGCTTTTAGAGGCCATGGTACTCGGAGTAATTGGATAATATGTGCGCGGGGGTACTGCTGGTGTAACGGGTTGAAAGTTCTAGAGGCATAAGGCGTAGCATCGAGAAATAGCACATGTATACGTAAATTATGCGTATGATGTCGTTCTCGGGTTAAATGGAAAATCGCTTCATCTGACACTATGAGCTTAGTATTTGATCGCCGTCTGAAGAGGTCCAGTATTGTCTCACACAGAAGGCTTCTTCTTTTAGAGCAGGTTGCAGGAATTTTTTGAAATGTCTGTACTTTACAGTCTTTGAATTTTAGTATCCTTAGTAAGCGATGAACTTTTCTTTTAGAAGATTGCAAAGCATTTGCGATTTTTCCGATGGAAATATGATTATTGGCATTTAGAATCTCTTGAACTGCTAGTACTTCATATAAAACTAAATTTTGCTGACAATCCGCGACTCTGTTTCTCCTCTTTGATGAAGCTATTTCTTGATATCGTCTTTTTGTAATAATAATCGACTTTGTCTCAATATAGGTACGTTACAACAGTTATTTTTTCTCTTATAGTAAACAAACTTTGAAAGGAAAACAACTAAGTTTTAAAAATTTCCACATTTTTTTTTTGTTTTTAAACTTAGTTGTTTTCTTTTCAAAGTTTGCAATGAATGTCCATCAAGTATCAGCTAAATCCATCGATTTGATTATAGTAAACAATTTTGTTGGCAGATCAAAACCGCTTCAAGCCAAAAGTGACCGATACATAATAAATTTGTCAACGAATTATTAATATACTATTCATACAACTGCCCTAATTTGAGGAGCGTTTCGTATAGGATCTAAAAAGACGCTACTACGTCTAGACTGAATTTTAGCTCTTAAATATGAAAACAATGGTAACAATATATGCACTTTTGACAAGTAAAAAGATCGAGCTTTTCTATTATAGTAACAGATGCCATTTAAAATTAGTGCGAAATTCGCTGTTGAGAAAACCCTTCTTTCTAGACGTTGTTTGAATGAATATATCATTTTGGCAACAATGTAAAAAAGCTCTAAAAACATGGAAGACATCCTGCTAAAACTGCAACCTGATATCTATCTTTCTTAGTTTTTCAGTTATAAGATCACGAAATGTGGTACCTTTCGATGGGACACCCAGTATATTATTGTGTTATTAAAATGTCGGACTTTAAGATTTAAGTTTAAAAATTCTTAAATGGACTATTTATGCCCATTAGGCTACTTATATTTAAGTATTGCCCCCTCCCACTTCCATTGCTGTGTTTAATTAATAAAAAATAAATAATAATTCTAAAAGTCGGGAATTTTTGCTCGCGATTTGTTCTTGGATTTAAATAATTACAATCTGTTAGCGGTGAATATTCTGAGGTTGTAACGTGGTTAGGAATGAAAGCGATATATTTGCTAATTGGTGAATACATGATTTAATTGCTAATTGGCGAATAAATGCACAATAAACTCAAATAGCTTGATATTTGCTAACATTCCGAATATAGGCAAATCATTTAAATTTGCTCATTCATTTTGGGTGTATTTAGAAGAGGCATGCTAAACAAGAAATCTGGAAAATATTATGAAATTAACTGCTACAAAAGTGCACAAATAATGTACATTAACGAAAACGTAAACGAAAAAAAAATAATAATAACAAAGTGCATATTTAAATTTTTCTTCATCCGTATTTGCTAAGCTATAGTATCTCAATCGCTATCTAAAATCAGTTCACTAGCATTCCAATGATTGAAAAAGTTGATCACTTATGGGAATTAACACTTTAGTGCGCAGTTTTGCGGTATTGGATAAAACATGTGATAATAGGACTTATTTATTCATTAATTATCATTATGTATGTATTATCTAAATAATAATGTAAAGGTGATCGAATTCGTTAACATTTTTGTAATTTATTTTGCGCTCCACATACGCATAAAAGAATATAAACAGCTCTTGTAATTGAAATTCATTCACTAAGTCAGAATTAAATTAAAATGATACATAGTAGAGCAAAATATATTTTAAAGTGTGACCGTCATGTATGTGTAATGTAAAAATCTTCAAATCTTAATTAAATTTTGATTACATTCTAACGAATAGTAACCCTGAAATATTATAAAGGAGTTTATTTGCAAATGGCAAAAATGCGTTTTCTAATTCATATAAATAATTTACAAATACTCTAATTTTTTGCGTTTTATGAATAGTTTAGTAAATCTATATATTTTTACAGCTTTTTAAATTATGTTATTTTGTCTGTTTCAGGTACGTTCATCCCACCTAAGCAGTTTGAGTAAGGTACTTAAGAGATAAGGTTAAGTAATTTTATCATTCAGTGATTAACTCCAACTAACGAAAATCACTTTAAAACTATATTCTCTTAGTGACTTCAACTCAAAATTCAATATATTTTGCGGTACTTTCAGCTGTTGCAACTTTTTATCAATTTATTTCATTAGCATAGAAATTAGTTGCACATTTCTTCTATGCATCCTTTCAGACCTTCCATATCGAAAATAGCATACACTTATATTATAAAGTTTTGCCTAAACAAGTAAGTTTAGCGTATTTTTTCATGCATTAGTATGATAATAGTATATTATTTTATATGGAGGAAAAGTAATACTTTTCATGGCGCGCTCGTGTTTAACAGCCGAACGGAGTGAGGCTGGTAATAGAGAGCAAGCCATGAAAAGTAACTTTTCCTCCAAATAAAATATGCTGTTTTTTCTTCAAATGTCGACAAATTAATGCAAAAACGTCTCTTTTTAATAGTAATAATAATTATTATTAAAGATAAGTGGGTTCGCAAGGCGGCTTAGACCGGTGCGGTGTCGGTGAATAGGCTCAGGTTGTTGCTATAGTAATGTCACATAAAGCTGTCAGTGGACACCGTCAACAATAATTATTTTTTCAAAATTGCGTCTTCGATTGCGTTTTAATTCCGTATTGATAAGCAGTTATTGAGTAAGTTCGATTAAATAATAACCAATTTGTTCCTAAATTAGTGATTTTTAGAAATGCAGTCACAAATTGAGTGATAAATGCAAATTTTAGTTTAATAACTCTTGAGTTGTTGACGCTTATTTGATGTTTGTTTGTATTGTATCTATGTTGATATGACAACACTTTTACCTCCGCCGGCGGAAAAGTGAAAAGTAAAGCTCCGGCGGAGG
>MU191966.1:0-11807 GCA_016904865.1 Pissodes strobi
TATATATATATAGATATCCTTGGTATCTTGTGACATCCAAGTCCATAAAATTCATGTAATTTGTGACATCCGATGGCGCTGTGACATCTAAAATCGGATGTCACAACGTTTTTAGTGTTAGAACCGGTCAGCATGGTCATACGAGGTGTTATACAAAATTTTAGGGGGATGTCAGAAAATGCTTCCCATGGCGTGGTGTTGTATAATTTAGTATTACTGTATAATCTGCAGAGGTCGCGCGGAATGGCTGGTTTTGTATATTTTGTATACAAAAATTATTAGTCCTTGTGACATCCAGTGCCGGAAATGTATATTTCATCATATTTAACGTGAGCTGTGACATCCGAAAATTGGCAACGGTGCTAAATGATATTGTGCTTGAGATCTATTTATAACTGCTTTCGAGCTTAATATTGGTTTTGAATGAGAGATTCTGCCTCCTAAGTAGTTTTTAATTATTGTTGCTCGACGAGACACATTGTTCGCTTGAATACCTCACTTCTACAAACTCAGGGAAATGCATATACTTTTGAATAGAAATTAGATATTTTCCATATTCATATTGATAGTGTAATGCTTCAGTAGATTTAAGGGCCAAATTATTAGCTATTTAGGAACAATTCTAAAAATATTATCTTTCAATTTGCTAGTGACGTCATTGTTGCTTTTGGACATTGAATCCGCGGGCACTGTTACAGTTAAAAAATATGACGGTCGCTGTATTCGCTTTCTTAATCAGAATTCTTAGGTAGCTGAACTAACTCATAAAGTCAACTCTTTGTCTGTGTTATTTGTTCTTGATTTTTTATCGAAATTATAGAATATTTGATATAACACCAGGGGCGGATGGGCTCTAACACTATAATAAGTAAAAATTCAATTGTTTTAGAAATACAAACTACTTGTTTTTATTTTATTTTAATAGGTCTTCATTTTGTCATTAAATTATGCTGAAAAGAAGTTTTATTTTATAAAACTTTTAATTAAAAAAGGTCGCATCATTAAAATAGTAAATGATGCTATTATTAATACATCAATCTCTGTATATATATATTTTAATTTCATGTAATACAAACGATTTTGTTTTTAGTGAACCTTAGGCATGTTTTAGTTGAGAGTAATCTGCTAAGTTAACAGGACAATATAATTGATTAATTTTCTAGTAATGGATTTTATAATTGCCCCATTTTAATTTCCAAAGTATTTGGAGTATTATAGCAAATTTTGGTGTAGTCTTGTATTATATAAAATACTTCCTTTTGAACAAAAAAATGCAGTTCAGAGTTCCAAAATGTTGGATGTTGGATATGCGCCATCTTGAAATTTTTTTAAACGAAAGGGGGTTGAGGGATCTCATTTTGAAGGTCTGTGCATCATTAATTTATTCACTAGACTTTACAGAGGCATTAGACTCGGCTGTTTAAAAATAGCGTCAGTCTCTAGTTCAAGAAGTAGGTTCCATTTAAAGATGGCCGCCATTTCTGAATGGGTGTCTCCAATGTCTCCAAAATGATGATAAATAGACCATTAAAATGAAATATTACTCTACCCTTTCGTATTAGTCGGTAAGTAAAAGTTGTCTTGTAATCTCCATTTTGGAATTGTGGACTACAATGTTTTGTTCAAAAAGTATCTAGTGTGTTATCTCATATAGAACAAAACAAGATTGTGCTGGAATATTCCGAATGGTCCGGAAATTGGGACAAGGGTGGATGCCTTAGACGCTCACTTAAGCAGGAACGTCAAACTGGTGAGAGGAGTTTGATTACGGGGAGTGACGCCCCCGCCATTCCGAGTTGCCATGAGATGTGGCGCATCAAATCCCATCGTCCTCCCCCAGGCTGGAGAACACCATAGTACAAAGTCTGGGGCCGATCAATGACAGTTTGTGACAAGAGGGGCTGCATTGTATTGGCTGGCAGGAACGTCAAACTGGTGAGAGGAGTTTGATTACGGGAAGTGACGCCCCCGCCATTCCGAGTTGCCATGGGATGTGGCGCATCAAATCCCATCGTCCTCCCCCAGACTGGAGAACACCATAGTACAAAGTCTGGGGCCGATCAATGACAGTTTTTGACAAGAGGGGCTGCATTGTATTGGCTGGCAGGAACGTCAAACTGGTGAGAGGAGTTTGATTACGTGGAGTGATGCCTCCGCCATTCCGAGTTGCCATGGGATATGGCACATCAAATCCCATCGTCCTCCCTCAGGCTGGAGAACACCATAGTACAAAGTCTGGAGCTGATCAATGACAGTTTGTGACAAGAGAGGCTGCATTGTATTGGCTGGCAGGAACGTCGAACTGGTGAGAGGAGTTTGATTACGGGGAGTGACGCCTCCGCCATTCCGAGTTGCCATGGGATATGGCACATCAAATCCCATCGTCCTCCCCCAGGCTGGAGAACACCAAAGTACAAAGTCTGGAGCTGATCAATGACAGTTTGTGACAAGAGGGGCTGCATTGTATTGGCTGGCAGGAACGTCAAACTGGTGAGAGCAGTTTGATTACGGGGAGTGACGCCCCCACCATTCCGAGTTGCCACGGGATGTGACCCATCAAATCCCATCGTCCTCCTCCAGGCTGGAGAACACCAAAGTACAAAGTCCGGAGCTGATCACTGGGGAGTGACCCAACAAACCCCATTTTTACCCCTGTCAGACTAGGGACCGCCAAAGGAATGAGTCTGAGCCCTAGGTGGTAGATGCCTAAGCCTACTCGCATCGTCCGTTGAAAGACCGCCCCACCAGAATTGGGAAGCGCTAAGTGGTTTTCCCAAATCACGTTCCGCTTCCGCGCTAGTGGTCCCGGGTTCCACAGTAGGAATATATGGACGTCATGGTGCTTCCAGGATCAAAATATTCCGGAAGTAAACTCCCCGGCCATTCGGATCTCTGGGCGCTGGGTGGTCCTGGGAGCCCTTCATTCCGCATTTCACAGACAGCAAAGATACCGAACCAATTTAGAATAGATTTCTGCAACATAAGAGGCCTAAATACAAACATAAATTCGGTACACCAACATCTACAAGCAAATAGACCACACATATTAGCCCTTTCAGAAACACAAGTATGTTCAACAACAACAACAGTGAACTACCTCTATCCTGGTTACGACTTACATACCCGATTTAGATATAAGTTCGGAATATGCCTTTTTGTCCGAAGCGACCTTTCATGTCACCGCGAGGAAACACTCGAACCGAACAACCTTGACGTCATGTAGCTCAAGTTCACCGCCAAGGGATTAACCAAGTTTATATGTTGTCTCTATCGCCCTCCGAGCGATAGAGCCTACCAAAGCTTTTTCACAACACTAGCTACCACTTTTGACTCAATACAGGTCGATCACCCCAGTTCAGAAATAATCGTTCTAGGAGACTTCAATGCCCACAACACCAACTGGCTCAAACATCACAACAAGACCGACAACGAAGCTGAAGCATTTGCCATCAGCTGCGGGCTTACTCAACTTGTAGACGAACCAACTCGAATCTCAGAGAGGGGCGAATTCGCCGCCCTCCTGGATCTTTTTCTGACCACCAATCCTGACCAGTACATGGTTACAGTTGGTCCGCCATTAGGTACTTCCGACCACAAACTTATTACAACGGTTTTTGAATTGCCACCCATAGAGAAGGATCCACCATTGCCTCTCAAAATCTGGCATTACAATGCTGCAAACTGGGACGATCTAAGACAGTTCTACCTAGATTTTCCTGGGCTCGACGTCTGTTTTGCCACTGACGACCCGTCAGACTGCTGCGAAGAGATCATGCAAGTAATCTCCTCAGGATTGGAAGCATACATCCCAAATTCCATCAAGTTACCATCAAAAGGAAAGCCCTGGTTCGAAAAAAGATGCGAAAGAGCTGTAGGAAGGAAACAGCAAGCCTATAAGTACTGGCAGCAAAATCAGATCGCTGAAAATCGCAATTATTTTATCGAAGCGAGAAACGAGTGCAAGCGTGTGATCGAAGAAACTAAGGACAAACACAATCAAAGGATCAGGAATAAACTTTTGCAATGCCCCAGTGGTTCCAGGAATTTCTGGTCGGTAGCAAAGGCAGTAAGTAACAACTTTACAAAAACGTCTCTCCCGCCTTTGACGGACGAACGTGGCATCACGGCGACTACAGCCAAGGAAAAAGCAAACATGCTCGCCAAAATGTTTTCATCGCACTCTACCTTACACGTGCCCCAAGGCAAGACTCTCCCCACCATACCGAACATCAACACTACCATGGCAGAAGTCAAGTTTCCTCACCGTGATATTCGCAAAATCCTTGAAGAACTAGATACGCAAAAGGCATCAGGACCGGACGGAATACCTGCTATCGTGCTAAAGAACTGCGCCAACGAACTAACACCCGTTTTTTCCAGGCTTTTTTCTCTTTCTTACAGAAAAGGGATTTACCCATCCTCTTGGAAAGTCGCTCGAGTGCAACCTGTTCCAAAAAAAGGCAAGAAACCCACGCCCTCAAACTATCGCCCAATTGCCTTGCTACCAATAATCTCCAAAGTCATGGAACGTGTAGTCAATCAGCAACTACTCAAATGCCTCGAGAACAATAGAATAATCAGCGATAATCAATACGGCTTTCGCAAAGAGAGATCGACAGGAGATATTTTGGCCTATGTCACTCATATATGGAGTAGGGCAATTGAAAACTACTGAGAGTCTCGAACGATTGCGTTGGATATTTCAAAGGCATTCGACAGAGTTTGGCATGACGGACTGCTCAACAAACTGCCGTCCTTGGAACTTCCCGCCTCTCTCTGCAGCTGGCTAGCCAGTTTCCTTAAGAACCGATCCCTACACGTTGCAATCGATGGACACATCTCGGACGCATTCACCATCAACGCGGGCGTGCCTCAGGGCGCAATACTTTCACCAACTCTGTTCCTTATCTATATTAATGACCTGCTGATCGAAACGAATAATCCTGTTTACAGTTTTGCAGATGACAGTACCCTTGTCTCCCACTTTAGATCAGAAAAACCCTTACCAGCGACTGAGACTCATCACCGCCGACAGGAGCAAATTACAGCAATTAATCAAGACCTGGAGAAGGTTCAAACTTGGGGCGACCGAAATTTGGTCCAGTTCAATGCAGCAAAGACCCAAGCAGCAACGTTTACTAAGAGGGTCAATACAGCGGGCCATGACATCATTATGGCAGGATCGACCATTACTTCATCTTCGTCAATCGGACTGCTGGGTGTCTCGGTCAACAGCAATATGTCATGGCATGACCATGTTGCTAACATCGCAAAATCAGCCTCCCAGAAGCTTGGTGTGCTATTTCGCAACAAAAAACTCTATACACCGCAGCAGTTGCTCTTGCTGTACAAAGCGCAAATAAGACCGTGCTTAGAATATTGCTCACATATCTGGGGTGCCGCACCAAAGCATACCCTAAAGCTGCTGGATTCCATTCAGAAGAGGGCTGTGCGTCACGTCGGTGATCCGGAGTTGACCCGGAATCTGGATAGTCTGGAACATCGCAGACATGTGGCCGATATGTCTCTGTTTTACAGATACTTTCACGGCAGATGTTCCCAGGATTTGGCCCGCATCATCCCGTCCCTGGCAACTCCTGTCAGACAGTCCCGACAGACGGCAGGAGCGCACCAGTTCGTCGTACAACTAGAAACACCTAGAACATCGCTTTACCAGAACTCCTTTGTCTGGCGCACTGCATCACTGTGGAACTCACTTCCTGGACATCTGTTTCCCACTAGTCACAACCTACAAATATTCAAGAACCGTGTCAATCAACATCTTCGCACACACACCGCTCGTCGAGCGCCATAGGATCTCCCTTTAGTGTGTGTGCCACTGCCATAAAAAAAAAACTGCAAACTTGACGGTTATTCGCGAGTAAGGTGGCAAAGAATCAAATCATTTCTATTACACTTATAGGTGGAGCTTTTAGTA
Source organism: Pissodes strobi (assembly GCA_016904865.1). Lineage (NCBI taxonomy): Eukaryota > Metazoa > Arthropoda > Insecta > Coleoptera > Curculionidae > Pissodes > Pissodes strobi. The sequence continues at coordinate 5,939 of MU191966.1, forward strand.
TAATTAGTATATCAATGATTTAATTTTTAATAAACGACCTTTTCTATTTAAAAGTTGAAAGAGCATCTTTTTCTGAAATTGTAATCAAAAATAATAAATGACACTACTCCAATAGTTTTGGGAATTCAATTAACCCTGTAGGAAAAATCATTTAAATAGGTCCGAACATTGCAAAGGAATCTGTTTATTGAACCACAATGTTCAGTTATAATTAATGGCATGCATAGTTTCTCGTTATACAGTGTAGTTTAGTTGTCTATAACTATAGTTCTGGGCCAAATGTGCTTTCCTTAAAAAGTAATGTTTTTCATTCGTTAGATTTCAAATAATTTGTCGGGGTTATAAAAATATTGGTGAGAGTGATGTTATCCATAGAATATCTCAGCCGTAAGTGTCGCGGGCCTACTAGCAATGGCAGGCCAGAAACTGATAACATAATGCATCAATTTTAAAAATATGTATTTTGTTGAGGGGAAATAATAAAAATATTGACTATATAATTATGTCAAACGTCTTCGATGGTACCAGTCCAAGTAATTTTCCTACATCTCAAATAAAAAAATGCATTATTTTCTGAATAATATAATATATAACTCAAAGAGGTAAGGACACTGTCTACTTTGCGTTTATAAAGTTTGGTTGGTTTGGTTTTGGTTGTACCAAAACTCAAGGCCCCCCGGTTCGAGTATTTTTATATAAAAAATACTCTATTAAGACAAGTGTGGACACTGGCCGCTTTGAGTTGTGTTGACGAAACTTGGTATAATTATTTAGGGATAAGGTATGAAGCTTTTGGTGGTACCAAAGTTCAATGCCCCCCCCCGTCCAAGTATTTTTAAAGATAACTTTTATATAACAAAATACCTTATTTTTACTGTTTAGCCAAATGTGTGGACAAGTGTGGACACCGTCCGCTTTGAATTGCGTTGACGAAACATTGTACAATTATTTATAGATAATGTAGAAAGCATTTGGTGGTGCCAAAGTTCAATGCCCCCCCCCGGTCCATGTATTTTTAAAAATACCTTATATATTAAAAAATACCGTATGTTTACTGTTTTGTCAAGATGAAGACAAGTGTGGACACTGTCCGCTTTGAGTTGCGTTGACAAAACTTGTTACAATTATTTAGGGATAATGTAGAAAGCTTTTGATGGTACCAAAGTTCAATGCCCCCCCGTCCAAGTATTTTAAAAAACACCTTAATTATATATTAAAAAATATCCTATGTTTACTGTTTTGTCAAGAATAAGCTAAGTGTGGACACTGTCCGCTTTGAGTTGCGTTGACGAAACTTGGTACAATTATTTAAAGATAGCGTAGAAGCTTTTGTTGGTACCAAAGTTAAATTCCCCCCTTCCAAGTATTTTTTAAAACTCCTTTTATATAAAAGAGACCTTATTTTTACTCTTTTGCCAAAATTAAGATAAGTGTGGATACTGTCCGCTTCGAGTTGCATTAGCGAAACATGGTACAATTATTTATCGATAATTTAGAAAGCTTTTGGTGGTACCAAAGTTCAATGCACCCCTGTCCAAGTATTTAAAAAAACACCTTTTATATTAAAAAATAACCTATGTTTATTGGAATACTTGGACGGGGGGAGGGCATTGAATTTTGGTACCACCAAAAGCTATCTACATTATTCCTAAATAATTTTACCAAGTTTCGTCAACGCAACTTAAAGCGAACATTGGTACCACCAAAAGATTTCTGCAATATCGCTAAATAATTAAACGACGGTATAAGCCGTATAACAGGTCACGGTACCTTCCCGGTTATAATATAGGCCTTAGCATTTCGTGGTCTGTGGCACACACATAAAAAAAGGTAAGTTTCGTCAACGCAACTCAAAGCGGACAGTGCCTACACTTCTCTTAATTTTGGCAAAATAGTAAAAATTAGTAATTTTTTTTATATAAAAGGTGTTTTTAAAAATACTTGGATGGGGGCATTTAACTTTGGAACCACCAAAAGCTTTCTACATTATCGATAAATAATTGTACAAAGTTTCGTCAACGCAACTCAAAGCGGACAGTGTCGACACTTGTCTTAATGTTGGCAAAACAGTAAAAATAAGGTATTTTTTATATCAAATGTGATTTTAAAAATACTTGGAGAGAAGGGCATTTTACTTCGGTACCACTAAAAGCTTTCTACGTCATCCCTAAATAATTGTACCAAGTTTTGTCAACGCAACTCAAAGCGTACAGTGTACACACTTGTCTTAATTTTGGCAAGACAGTAAAAATAAGGTATTTTTTTTATATAAAAGTTGTTTTTAAAAACACTTGGACGGGGGGCACTGAGCTTTGGTACCACGAAAAGCTTTCTACATTATCCCTAAATATTTATACCAAGTTTCGTCAACGCAACTCAAAGCGGACAGTGTCCACACTTGTTTTCATCCTGGCAAAACGGTAAAAATAGAGTATTCTATATAAAATTTGTTTTTAAAAATACTTGGACCGGGGGGCATTGAGCCTTGGTACAACCAAAGGCTTTCTAATATTACCTAAGAATAATTTTACGTAGTTTTATAAACGGAAAGTGGACATTGTTCACATCTCTTTACGTTATATATTACATTATTCAGAAAATATTGCATTTTTTTATTTGAGATACTTATAAGCAAATTACTTGGACTGGTACCATCGAAGACGTTTGACATATATAGTCAATATTTTTACTATTTCCCCTTAACAAAATACATATTTTTAAAATTGAATCATTATGTTATCAGTTTCTGGCGTGCCATTGCTTGTAGTCCCGCGATACTTTTATGGCTGAGATTCTATGGATAACATCACTCTAACAGAATATTGCACAGCATTTTGAGTAAAGGTGTGACATACCGCTCAATAGTAAAGAAACAGTTTTATTGAAATAGTTTAAGGTTGTTGTTTTACCAGTGATAAATCCGACTCATTCTAAATTAAATTAATAATAAAAATGCCGTCAATACATTAAACCTTATGCAGTTTAGCAAGAGAAAAATACCTAAAGATATTGGAAATGAAAAATGCAGATTTGTTGAAAGGTATCAGTCCGGATGCCACAAACTACGGGTAGCTTATCATTATATATATTATTATCCGGATTTTACTAGATACGCAGAGGGCGGTGAATTATTCCTCACGTGCTGTACAAACGACCTCTTGACCAATTGTAAACACCGTAGTGACTTCCGAGTTCCGCGTGTTCGATCATCATCGATCATATTTAGCGCGCTTTTCACCACCCGAAGCTTGCCTATTATGCATATTAGAATCAGTGTGCAACGTGTATTTGAGGTAAGTCAGTCCTAGTATCTTATATTTTAATGTTTCGTGATGGATAGAAACACTAAATCCTATATATGTTTTAAGTCGTCTTATATCCATAAAATCAGTCTTTTTTATTTAATTTAATCTTTCCTACCTAGTCTCCAAGAAATTATAAAAGCCGCGATCATTACTGGGTAATGTCTTAATTTTAAAGAACCCCAGTAACCCCACATGGTTAACGTGGAATACTGGCACCCGGTCGATTTTTTTATTTTGATGTTATTCTGGAGATTAGGGGAATTCTTTCTTCTCCCGTCATAAAAGTTGTATGGCTCTAAGAATTTCATGACTTAAACATATTTTCAAACATACACAGTGGCTCAAAAATTAAATATGAATTAATAATTATAAATTATCTATAATAACACATCTTGTATATTATCTCATTTTTGAAATTTGCTAAAAATTCTACACAAATTACATATATTAAATTGTTTTCAAGTTACTGACATCTGAATATTTGAAATGTTTGCACATTCACTAGCGTACAGTGTCTTAAATGGCTTAACATAGAACCCAATAGATATCACTTCTGCTGGCCAAATCAAGTGCAAAAAATTATTTTTTCGGTAAAATTCAAAAGACATATTTTGAAAAGTAAAAGAAACAGACTGCGGTTCCCGTAGTTTTTAAGGGAAAATATCTACAATAGGGGTATTGAATCTATTTTGTCAAATAAAACTGCAGGTGTTTTATACAGGGCGATAGACCTTCGTATTTTTTTTTTAAATTTTGATAGTTACGAGAAGTCACGAAAAAAAAAGGTTTTTGGTCATAAGAAGATAATCTATGGACCAATTAGAAAAAACCTATTTGGTCGTTTATTGATATCTCGAATATTTTGAGAGATATTGATTTTTTCCAGATTTGCCAATTTTTACGCACATATATCTGCCAAATAACTTGAATGGAATATTTTTACTTCAGTTAAGTTCCCTATAGTTACAGTTCAAAATAATGCAGTGCAAAAATGCTATACAGGGTGTAACAGGAGTACATAAAGAACGAATTACAATTTGATAATCATTGTGCCATGCCAAGGAAAATAGACTAGGATTTTCTTTATCCCTTGCCCCTTGCCCAAAGAAACTTAGGCAATATTACTGACACGTTTTTTTCCATTTTGACGTAAAATCGTATAAAGGAGATATTATCACTATTTGCGTCTATGAAATTCGAAATTCTGAAGAAAATGGGAGAGCTTTACCATTCCAATGGACGTTTTAGTTAGAAAAGACTAACCTTTAGCCCTATTATACGGGGTGTGGCGAATACTAACATTCATTTTACATTTTGTGCAATTTTTTAAGTATTTTTTGAAGGAACGTTGCTCCAAACAAAAATGCATGTGTGTCAATTGCTACTGTTCCCGTCTCATTAAAGCTGCCTTTCTAGTAGGAAATACTGGATTGATGGATTTGGTAGAGATTTGGAATACAACATATTTAAAAGCATTATTTTAACAATTTGAAACAGTTCCTTTTAATTGGTATTTTCATTGAAACACTCTCTGTAATTAAATATAAAGAATATCAAATTAATTAATTCCCATTGTTCGCAAAACCATGGCTACTGTGAATTTTAGAGCTGTCGCTTTTGCAAATTGTGACAAATCCTTAAAAAAAGTAAAGCTGGGGCGTCTAAATAACAATGAAATAGCAAATTGTTAAAGATTATTAAATAAGAATATGTAGCAAATCTCTACAATATCGACCTAATCACAATTTGCCGCTTAAGGCGCCGAATTAATGAAACAGGAACCTCAACTTACTTTGGTGGGGGACTTAAAAAAAATATAAAAAAAAACTTCTAGTTTGACAAATCCGAGTACATGGACGTTTTAGTTCAATAAAGCCAAAGGGGGATCTTAGAAGATAAACAGGATTGAGGTTGTCAAACAGGGCAATAAGGTGATTTTTTACGAGTAAAACTTTTTAGAAATTAATGTAGAATTATTTATCGTAAAATTAAAGATATGGATTATTATTGATACTGGGTAGTCTGGGTACACTATCCGAGGAAATTCTGTCCTTATAAATATTTCCAATATTTTAGTGTAATGCCTTTTTTCTATTAACACATCATATGCCTACATTATTCGTATCGAATTAAAAATGTTCTGGTGAAAGGAAACGAATGATAAAGATTTGTATATACATTTTAAAAATATTAATATTTTCTTTCACTGTATAGCTATAATATTTGTATATAAATATAAAAAAAGTTAATATTTTGGTTCACTGTATAGCTATATTTGTACTATAATTATTAAAGTACCAACATTCAGTAAGTTAATAATAGTTATGGCTGATCCTCTTTCTGATCACCCTGATCGGCCTAAAAAAACTTAGATAATATTACCAAGACGTTGTTTCCAATTTTAACATCAGGTCATTATTAACGGAAATAGCACCATTTGCGTCTAAACATGAAGCTTTAAAGTTTCTAAACTGAGAGCTTCACCACTGAACCAATGGACGTTTTATTAGAAAATATTAATTTTCAGCCATATTATACAGGGTTTGTCGAAAACTACCATTTAT
>MU191966.1:12207-32252 GCA_016904865.1 Pissodes strobi
ATAAATGGTAGTTTTCGACAAACCCTGTATAATATGGCTGAAAATTAGTATTTTCTAATAAAACGTCCATTGGTTCAGTGGTGAAGCTCTCAGTTTAGAAACTTTAAAGCTTCATGTTTAGACGCAAATGGTGCTATTTCCGTTAATAATGACCTGATGTCAAAATTGGAAAGAACGTCTTGGTAATATTATCTAAGTTTTTTTAGGCCGATCACCTACTTAAGAAATGCATCATTTCAAAAATAGGAATCCATAAAACAGTGTGTAGCATTTCTGCACTACATTATATTGAACTGTTACCAGTAAGCTTAATTCAAGTATAAAATGTTCCAAGCCAAGTTCCTAGACAGGAGTTGAATGACCATATTATGTTCGTTAAAACGGCCAAATCTGCAAAACCATCAATTTAAATTAAAATATCCCAGAAAACAAAAACAAGCCAAATTTATTGTTTCTAAATGGTCCATAGCTTACACTCATATAACCAAAAAAATCTAAAATAATGTTTGTGAATTCTAGACACTACCGAAATTTGAAAAAAATGGGAAAGTCTTCTTTAACGTCATGTATAAAACACCTGTAGCTCTATTTGATCAAAGATATTTGAGCTTCATATTGTCGATTTTCCCCCAAGAAACACTTCGCTCGGCAGTCCGTTATCTCTGTCAGATTTTGGAATAAACTGTTGGCCAATTCAAGCGCATAATGTAAATTTGAACCTATATTTTCAAAGTTAGATATTTTGAATTCAGATGTGGTTTTTTGGTTCGTTTGCGCCAACTCTTTAGTTTATAATGCAGTTTGCACCATTACATATACCTATGATGTATTTCTTATACAGGATGTGAAAGAAAAGCATCGAATTTATAATCACCAGTGATGCCTGTCACCTTAGCCATACGAACGTTACATACAGGGTGTACCAAAATCTAGGCAAACGGTACTTATTCTCAAATAAAAATTTTATTTTTAGCAATTTTTCAAAAGATTAGCAGGATACAAGGGAATAACAATTAATCAAATTTGGGAGAAATTTTAGAAATGCTGGACATATCCCGAAACTGTTTTTTACTTTTTGAGCTGTCCCCGTTTTTACCTAACATATACAAGACCTCCCCCCAATAATTTGTTCTTTTTTTTCTTTAAGGAAACCGCTACAAAACTTATTATTCTTTATTAATCTATGCAAAATTTACGGATTATCAAAATTTTGTTTTTAGCAGTTTTTCAGAAGATTAAACATTACATTATCTAGAGTACAAGTGAATAGCAAATAATCAAACTTAATATAAGTTTGAGAAACAATGGATTTATATCTCGAAACGATTTTAAATTTTTTGAGCCTGTTCAATTTATAACAGACACAAGACATAGTTGATACTTTTTTTACGGTAAGAGATGGATACTTCATAAAATTTTATTTGTCTTTAATGGCCACTGATTCAACCAACATTTCTCACAATTATAAAAATAGGATTAATTCATGCATATCTTATTTTGTTTAATCCGACATATGTTGTTTCCAACAAAACATCTTTATTTGGCATTCGTAGCTCGTAAAAATTTTAGGAAATTGCAAAAATAGTAGTAATTCACGCCTATTTTAATTTATTATACCGTGTGGTTGGAAAAACAAAACAAATTGTACCATTCCGTTTCTTAAAAAATTGGATTGCATTGTTAAAATAGTGACAATTTATCCAGCGCTATTTTGCACCAGAGCCTTGCAATCTAGCAAAAAATTAAATTGTACGAAAATGTGCTTCTCAAGTTAAAATTAGTTGGGTGTACAAGAATAAATTCCAGAGGAAATATTCAAATTTAGGTTTTAAGCATTGATCATAATGTTTACATAAGGTGTGGTGGCTCAGAGGTTAATGTGTTTCAATTATTCTAGGTCGATCCATGTTCAGATCGTGAAGCATGCATTTGTTTATAGGTTTTTACTTTTTATTGAAAAATTTACAACTTTTTGTTAGCTTGAGTTTTTTTTATTTTAAGTTGGGTTAGCTCTGGATAGTTTGGGTTAGTTAAAAAATCAAATTACACAACATATTTATCATAGAACATTGAAACACGATATGTATTGACGTTATTATTTTTTTTATGGTAGTGGCACACACTTAAGGGAGATCCTATGGCGCTCGACGAGCGGTGTGTATGCGAAGATGTTGATTGACACGGTTCTTGAATAGTTGTAAGTTGTAATTAGGGGGAAACAGATATTCTGGGAGTGAGTTCAACAGTGATGCAGTGCGCCAGACAAAGGAGTTCTTGTAAAGCGATGTTCTAGGTGTTTCCAGTTGTACGACGAACTGGTGCGCTCTTGCCGTCTGTCGTGACTGTCTGATAGGCGTTACCAGGGGCGGGATGAGGCGGGCCAAATCAAATACAAATACAAATACAAATAATTTATTGATGTCAGTACACATACTGTTCACACAGGTCAATAAGTATAAAACATAGAGCATCGAATGCAATGTTAATTAAAATGACTATCACTAAACACATTAAAATAAAATTTGCAAATAACAATATCATTAAACATATTACAAACAGTGAAAAGAAAAAAAAACAACACGGCATTCAGATCACAATTCAGGAACTCATTCAAGCTATATACTGCTCTTTTAGATAAAAGATATTTACAGGTCTTTTTAAATTGCTTTGCCGGCAACTCCCTCATACACGCCTACAGTAATACTCCTTCTTGCTGATACCCCACCAGCTACCTTCACAATTTGGGTGCGGTAACTCAAATAAGACTTAACAAACTTAAGACCCTTTGGATGAAAGTTATAATTTATAAGTTTTTTCAGGAGAATGCTATGGCAGACACAGTCGAATGCCTTGCTAAGGTCACAAAACATTACAGAGCCGTAATCCTTTGTCTCAAAGGCCTCGTTCACATAAGATATCAAGTTTTGAATACCCTGTACAGTATTTTTGTTTTTACGGAAGCCAAATTGACAGTCAGTGAAGAGTTTGTTTGATTCAAAATTCTCGTCATTTTTATTGCCATGCACTTTTCAAATCTCTTTGAGAATATAGGCAATAGGGAAATTGGCCTATAATTTTCAGTACTCTGAGGATCACCCTTTTTGAATACAGATATTACTAAAGCTTCTTTTAAGTTATCTGGAAAAACACTGGCATTTACATATTGGTTAATTAGTTTTGTAAATGGAATTATTATAATATTTTTTATTGTTATTATTAGTTTAATGTTTAATCTCGTAATATCAGTACTTATTTTTTAAATCAGAAATAATGTCCCTAACTTCATTATAACTCACTTCGTTAAAGGTGAATAAACTATTATTTTTTAAGTTTAATGCATTTAAAAATGTAAGCGGATCCTGATCAATAGGCTCTATACTATTGGAGAGGTTTCGAGCTATTTCTGAAAAATATTTATTAAATTCGTCAGCCGAGATACCTACCGAATCTTCCAATATGGCTTTTGATGATTTACCTCTTTTTCATTTATTATGTTCCACATAGTTTTTATAGGGTTTTTGGAATTGTTTACAAGGTGATCATTAGCCCTAATTTTAGTTTTTTTAATTTCATGTTTATATTTAAGATGATAATTGTTTAACTCAGCCTTGTTCGCTTCATTTTTATATTGATTATACGCTTCACTAAGAAATTTTAAAGGTTCGCGCATTTCTCTAAGATCATTGTCAAACCAGGTGATATTATTAGATTGATCAGATCTTACAACATAAGTTTTTTTCTGGAAACGACCGCAGAAAGGCACCCTCAATCTCTCCCAGAAATACATCAAATCTCTCCTCAACATTTAGGTCATCACTGAGCAAAATAAAGTCCCAATTTATACCCTCCACGGAGCTGTAGAACCTATGCAGTCCCAACTGAGTAATAGGCCTCCAAACTCTCTTGCTACGCACTACACCCTCCGCCAAAACATCCAAATCAAATTCTATTCTTTGACACTGATGATCCGACAGATGTAAATCTGTGGTTGAAGCTAGAAAATGTGTGTCAAAATTAATAAAGGTATTATCTAAGCATGCACCCTGCCTTGTGCCATCACAGTGCGTCATAGTAAAGCCATAACTCTAAAACTTCACAGAGCAGTGTGCACTCTCTATTAGCAGTACCAAAGTGTACATATAAGTCGCCAGCAAGAACAACTTTTTTCGTTAAATCTATATTTACAAGTACCTGTTCAAGTATTTCCATAAAAGAATAAAAGGAACCATTTGGAGGTCTATAAAATGATATTACATAAAGGTTATATTTATTTATAAATAATGAACTGATTTCAATAATTGTTTCAATACTTAACCCTGCTATATGATCTAGAGATCGTACAGTCAAGGAATTCTTATAAAATGCTGCAGTCCCTCCTCCTCAATGGTCTTTTCGAGCAAAATAACTTCCTACATTTAGCTTGTCCATATTTAGCACCTCCAATTCTTCTGAACCAATGCTCAGTCACACATAGTATTTCCAAGTTCTGCTCCATGACTGCTGCTTCCAGCTCAAGCACCTTATTACGTAGAGATCTTACATTCACATTAATTAGCTTGAAATTTATTTTTGAGTTACCCGCTTCCAAAGGGCTCCTGCCCTGCTGCGGCGTTGAATATTGTAGCCTTTGACAAGGGAAGGGAGTGGACAGATAATCTCGCTTTACGGCTGCACGCAATACGTGTGATCAAAAATCGAACGGACGCCATTAATAGGAGCCAGACATTCAAAACGGCGCCTCCGTGTATTTTGGTGATTTTTGTTGTGAAAAACTCTCAAAATACTTCAATTTGTCCATAACAATATAGTGTTTTGTTGTTCTTATGGCTGTAAATGTCGCAATGACCGAAAGGAGCCTGGAATTACTTTTCACAAGTAAATATATTCTACACCTAGTTAATACTTATTATTTATTTTCTTTATGTGAGCTGAGATATAGATTATTTCAAATTATGATTACGACTATACTTCAGGCTGCCTTTCTTTGTAATTTTATATTGGCTTTGTTAACATTTTCAGTCATGATTGCTAATAAGAATCACATAATTACCCTTGAAAATGGTCTGTCGCGCAGTGGCGTACATTGTTTTGATCTTTTAAGGAAATATATTTGTTATATTTCAATCATTGCATTTTGTGATTTAAGCCAGTAATAGAAGTATTATGGAGTATAAAATAACAGATATAATTTAGTGACGAGAATGTACCTAATAAGGCATATGCTTGCTGGAATTATAATAAAATATTCATGAAACGCGACTGCTCGAGAATGCGTGAAGCCTTTGACGACGCTTGACGCTTGTCAAATCGTGGAACCAACCCGTACAGAATAGCTGCCGGTTTTACCCGTCCAATCCCTTCCCTTGTCAATGATTGTAGCAGTCTCGCACTTGACGATTTATCACCGTCAGGCATTGCCCCTGTTGGGATTCTAGTCTTCTTAGGTTTAAAAACTTATTAACTTGAATGCCAACACGTTTCCGTCTAGAATGACGGACTCTTTATCCTTAGGTACACAAACCTTATCGGAACTATATTTCTGCCTCCACTTTGTTTTTATCTGCTCGCATTCACAGTCGACGACGTTGCAACTCGACTTTAGATATTCCTCGATATTTGTCGTTTGTTAGTCGGGACACAAACAACCACGAATCATTTTTTGGTACCGCAGCCTTCAGTGGGGTGGGGGTTTCGTTCTTACCCTCGATTGAAATCGACCTCATTCTGGGGTCCATTTATTCTCCTTTTATTGTGTACTAATTTCCATTCTCCGTTTCCATCTTCCGATTGTTTTTGATCAACTTCCTTGTCCTTGCAGTCCTTGTTCAAAACAAGGTTATTGTCATTCTCTTCTTCCTTTCTATTAGGACGGCTTGCAGGCATTTTGGCTTGTTCTTGTGGCTCCTCCATCGGCACTGAGCTGTTTTGCTTGAGGTCAGTCTCTGCTTCTTCTTTTTTCTCTTTCGCATCTAATTTCGCGGTGTTCCTGGCCGGTTTCCCGCTTTTTTTGTTCGATTGGTCAGAGTTTTCGAAATGTTCTACCTTTTTCCCCAAATAAACATTCTCTTCTTTAAGAAGCTTATTGTTTTCCTGTAGAACCTGATTTTTGCTCCGTAATTCCTCCACTAGAGCCTTTAAATATGTGATTTCGATGTCCTTCTCTGGTTTGGGAAGGTCGCCACTTTGTTTGCATTTCTTGAACATTAGTCGAGTTTTGACCAGCAGTTTGACTTTTTCGATCCAGTCTCTGGAAGCACAAGAATAATGATACACTCTCCCGCATAGTACACAAACAATAGCACCATTAAGTTTGCTTTTACAGCAGAAATATCGCCGTGAAAGTATCTGTAAAACAGAGACATCTCGGCCACAAGTCTGCGGTGTTCCAGACTATCCAGATTCCGGGTCGTCGACAAGACGCACAGCTCTCTTCTGAATGGAATCCAGCAGCTTTAGGGTGTGCTTTGATGCTACACCCCAGATATGTGAGCAATATTCTAAGGGCAATATTCTATTTGCGCTTTGTAGAACAAGAGCAATTGCTGCGGTGTATACAGTTTTTTGTTGCGAAATAGCGCACCAAGCTTCTGGGATGGATTTTGCGATGTTAGCAACGTGGTCATGCCAGGACATATTGCTGTTGACCGAGACACCCAGCAGTCCTATTGACGAGGATGAAGGAATGGTCGATCCTGCCATAATGATGTCAGGGCCCGCCGTATTGGTAAACGTGGCCTTTTGGGTCTTTGCTGCATTGAAATGGACCAAATTTCTGTCGCCCCAAGTTTTGAACGTCAATTGGCTTATTTTTTATTAAAAGAATAAACAAAGTTTTGGTTAGATCTGGTTAGTTCATCTCGATTAAGAAAAAAATAATCAAATAACACACCATGTTCCATGATGAGCACACCAATAAACAGACTAGGGTATGCGTGAAACATGGAATCTATTCTTCTGTGCATCTAAAATGGAAGATGTTTCATTCTTGTAATGACCAATAGCATCTAGCGCTGGAAGGGACTACTATCGACGAGCTATTGCCAAACTATTATTATTGCACGCAGATGAAGAATGTAAACGAATGCCGCAAAGTGAATCTAATTACCAGAGGGGCGCAGTGGGATAAAAACTGCTCCATTACGTTACCACGCATTTATCACGTACACATTTTTTGAAATTGTAGCATTCTTTTTTAATTGGAAATTAAGTTAGTGTCTCGGGTAATTTAAAACTTTGGTCAGATTGAGTAAGCACTGGTCCATTTTTTTTAGGAATAATGGATCTCGGGCCAGTTTTGGTTAGTCATGCATTCATGCTTTTGAAAAGTGCATTTAAATCATTACTGAAATTTGACAACAACGCGGGGATCGTAGTGTCTTTCATGGCTGGATTCTTATTACAACAAAATTTGGTGTATTCTGATATTAGATAAAATACTACTTTTTGACAGTTCAGAATTCCATGACGGATGTTTATCAACTTAGAATCTTTACGCGCACTATATATGGTGTTCAAATCACTCTAAGTTTCAAAAAACAACATATTGTAGGTATTACTTTCTATTATATCAAATATCTGGGTTAGGTGTACAAATTTCCGTCTGTGGTTTACCCTCGGGTTTACCCCTCGATTCGGATCTGTAATATGCTCAATGAAATGTATTTAGAATTTTAATCGGTTTTCTAAAAATAAATAATATACAAGGCCTTAACGTAATTTGGATTGCCTTTCTTTAGTTAAGCCACCTTGCATATTAAAACTATTTTATATGTTATACCTCTTTTGAAGAGTCCTACAACTTTTGTTATTTTTTTCTCTATCCAATAGAATTGGAGATATCGAGAACACACTGTTGGGACACCCTATAGAAAACCCCAATACCCCAAGATAATTTTAATGGTAATATATAAATTCGTAGGTTTAAAAAAGCAGCTTTATCGCATATCATTGCACCAAACAGTTTCAAATATGTCACGAGGAAAACGTATTTTAAGTATGCTCTCTGAAAAAGACACAGAAAGGCTACATAAACTAGAACTGAAATGTCCCGTTTACGAAACTACCAGAGGTGTTGTTTTAAAAACACTTTCTGTAAATAAACTGAAACAAGATTTTTTTGGTAAGTATAATTAAAAAAAAAAACAAATTAAAAACATAAGATAATTAATTTAATGTGATACCTGTTCCAGTCTTTTTAGAAAAAGTGTCCGAGATTCGACAGGCTCGGTTAGAAGAAAACCCCCTTATTTCTAGTAGGTCATTTGAAAAACACGAATTACATGCATGCAATATGACCACACCTGTTGTGGAAAAGAAAGCACGTATTCAAAGTACGAATACGGACCTATACGACATGGACACATTATCATTACGGGAAGAAACAGATATGCAAAATATTAGCGCTTCATTTATACCACCTGGCGCAGATATAGAGAGCATAGGAACAACATTACTAAACCAAGAAAAAAGCATGCAAAATATGAAGGTGCAGGAATTTGTAGGTATGATTGTTACTTTATTTAACATTGTGTGTATGGTGTTAGTCAAAAAAGACTGCCCAAAATTAATTACCTAATATATCTATTTTTGCATTCATTTAAACAAATATTTTTTTGTTATTAAGAAAAGGCATTTTTTTGAGGGGTGATCCCATTTTCATGCTTGTGGGGTTGATGGATAATTGCTACTAATATAAATTTTTAGTCCCTCAAATGAAGTGAGACGGGGGGGAGGGGGGAGAGTTTTTTTAGATTTAATGTTACCACTGAGCTATTTTAGAGACAACTCCTAAAATTTCGGAGGTAAATGTGATTTCCTGCATAACCTTCTCTGGTCCTAGTACGTCTTTTGCTAAACAAAAAGAAGATAGCCATAAGCAGCTTGAGGAGAGATTTGGTGGTTACCTACCATATGAAGAAACGATAACACCACCTAGAAATAATTACTGTGAAGTATATAGTCAATTAAATTCCCATAGCAGTAATTCTGAGGTTGAGATGGCAACTGACTCAGAATCAGAATATAAGCACTCGTTTGAGTCGTCAGACGATAACGATTTAGGTAAGCTTGCTGTTGAGGTAACTTTAGACTTTTATTATAAAATGCTTTAGTGCTTGCCAAATAACTTTTGCTTGTTTACACGCAACATCAAATATATATGGTTATCTGCAGGAAAAGATTAGAATAGTTAATTTGTCAGTGAATTTAGAAAATATATCAGTGAATACGTTTCAGGCTTATCAACAGGTTCAACTACAAATATAAATAAGAGGGCTATACAAATCCAGGAAACAAAACAATCAGAGATCAAACGGCAAGAACGGACAATATTCAATTCAAAAGCAGAAGTAAAGTTATGCAGTAAAATCGCCAATGGGAAATTAAAGCGAGACAAAAGAGAACATTGTATATATTGTGAAACGAATGTTACCAATTTTGCTCGACATTTAATACGAAAACACAACAATGAGGTGGAAGTTCAAAAAGTAGTATCCTTGCGGAAAAGTTCCAGGGAAAGAAAAATGTTATTGGAAGATATTCGTAAAAGAGGTGTGTATCAATTTTAATATCTAAAACCTTGGATTTTAAGACAAATCCGTCGCGAAGATCCGGTGGTTTAATATAGCACAAGAAGTATAATTCCTAAACAATTTAATTTCTCTTAGATCAGGGATTCTCAAAGTGATGAGTTGAATGTATAAGATACATCAAATCTACGAAACTGCAATTTTTGTTTAAAATTTATACAAATATGTATTTTATAAAATAAAATTAAACGATTGGGTATACTTGACAACAAAAATTGTTGTCATTGTTCACTTATGAATGAATTTATTAACGCAATTTTATTGTCAGACCGTGCATAAATCAAAAATTAAATGTTGCTGTACCTCACTCTGCCTTCCAAACTAGAAATACACTTTCGAAATATTTTCCTTTCTGAAGATTGGATTTAAATATTTAAAATAGACTTTGATTATTGAGTAACACGAGACATTGTTGGAAATATTCAAAGGAGAGATCCTTAAGACTGATTTGTTAAATATTTCAAATTGATTTTTTAGCAGCAAAACAAAATGGATTCTGAATTGTTATTTGTCACATCTGTTCAATAAAACCTAATATAGAAACAAAAACAATGATGTACCGGAAATGTGTCCAAAATTATCTAAAATTACTTCTAACATTGTCACAAACATCAGGCCTTCCCGTTTAGGGATGAACTGTTTGTAGGAATGGCACAGTTCCACTTAAATTCTTGTTCTTAGATTATTATAGTTTCTCACTTTCACGGTATAATGATCGACTTTTTTGTGTTTAAGTTTTTATAATAAAGTTCTTCGATTACACCATTCAAATTTTATTACTGAGAGATAAAGAAAATTAAAAGGCAAAAAGCTAAACGGCATAATAACGCTCACTAAGTATTTTTGGGGCGATTTTGAAGAATGGGGTACAGTTTTTGTTGATAATCGAATAGAGGTATCTACTAGAAAGCAAAAGTGTGGGAACCGCTGTTGAAGATTAATTATTTGGAAATATGAATTTAACTAGCGTTGCTGCCACATGGTAAATACGTCACTATCAAGCCGTCGTTAAAAGATCCTCCGAGAAAAACCCAACGCCAAGGTCCAAATAGTTTTATTCTAATTATTGTAGTTTTTCATAGATTTTATTCAATTAAAAAAAAATTACCCATAACCTTATTTAAATTTTGTACCCAATTTGGAAAAGTCTGAATTACAAATGAATTTTATTTATCACATATATAATTTTAGGCAACTTCATAAATTCATTTGGAAGAGAAGGTATCGTAAACCCAGTACGCCGGCCAACATTTAAAATTGACACTTCGGTGTACCTGCCTTGCTCCGGATGCAAAGGATTTTTTATAAAAAGATACCTTCATCGTCATATGAAAATATGTTCTAAAAAACATCAGGTTGACTCAAAAAGAGCACAAACACAAGGACTTTCACTACTGCATCTGTATGGTAAAACTGATTTTGCTGATTTAAAAATAAATATTTTTCCTCATATGCAGAGCGATGAAGTAACAAAAGTTGTCATGAATGACTTTCTTATAAAGTCTTATGGTCAGAGATATCTTAGATGCCACAAGGAAATTCATTTGGCTAACACAGTATCTCAGCGTATGAGGGAATTAGCAAGGTTTTTAATAACATTACAAAGAGGAGACGAAAAATTGATGCAGTTAATTGAATATCTCAAGCCTTGTTACTTTGACCAATTAGTTGATGCAACTAATATTTTTTCCGGTTATGATGAGCACAGTGATTCATTTAAAAGTCCATCGCTGGCTTTAAGGTGGGCAACTGTTCTCAAACAGGTATGTGACACAGCTGTTCTTCTTGCCACAAAGGATGGTGACACACAAAAGCAGATGGAAATTAACTCCTTAAAACAACTAATCGAAACACAGTTTAGATTTTATGTGTCAACAAATGCACATAAAGACTTGTCTTCTAAAAGTTGGAAAAAAGGTAGCATGCTGCCTTTGACTGAAGACGTGATACAAATGAACCAATTCGTAGTTTTGGAAGAGCAAAAATGGTCCAGGAAGTTAGAATTTGAGCCAGATAATGAGATATACGTAAGAAATTTAACAGAAGCTCTTTTAGCACATGTGATATTATTAAATAGAAAACGGTCAGGTGAAGCCCAACGAATTACCATCGAGGATTATTTAAGAAAAGAAGACAACTCTGAAATCCAAGATATATACCACTCGTTGACGCACACAGAAAAAGTTCTTGTACAAAATATAAAACGTTTTGTTATTCGTGGTAAAAAGAGCAGAGCCGTTCCTGTAATTTTTACGAAAGAAATGCAAAAACATACAGAAATTTTATTGAAGAGCAGAAAGATAGTGGGGGCAGAAAACCCATACCTTTTTGCCAATCCGAGCACAACTAATAGTTTTCTTTGGTCCTACAAAACTTTAAAAAAATTTGCTTTGGCTTGTAACATCTCAAATATTCAGGCTATAACGGCGACATGCCTACGGAAGCACATTGCCACTATTGCCCAAATTATTTCAATGGAAGATCAAGACTTAAAACAACTGTCAGCACATATGGGTCATGAGAAAGCAACCCATTTAAATTTTTACAGAAAAACCGATGATAAATTGCAAATAGCTAAAATGTCAAAATTTTTGTTGGTCATGGAGAAAAAATCTATGGGCGAATATCGTGGCAAGAAAATAGAGGACATTGATCTTAATCTTGACATTCCCGATCTTGAGGAAGAACACGATAGTGAAGAAACCTTTAACAAGACCGTTATTCCGAAAATAGATATCAGGAAAAAAGATATGTCTGAAGAAAAGTTCCATGATAATGCAAGAGAAGACCAACAAAATATTACAACAAAATTGGAGAAGGATATTCAGGTAGCTATACAAACATTTAATATTGGATGCTAGATTTTGTCTAATAGTGGCATATGGTCTTTATGTAGAATTACTATGTGCGCTGTATAAAATACCTAAAAATAAACTTCTAAACTTTTCGATATAGAGGGGTTAAGAAAAGCTTGTATTTTGTACTCGGAACAACCTTTATATAGATTGATTTTTAAATGTAACATTAAATTCTATACACATAATACTTCCAAGTTCAATTAAAGTTTTCAATAAATATAGTGGCTGAAGATTTACATTCTTTATTGACTACGCTTAAAAAGTGCTTCCATGTATGACGAACAATTGCAACAATTATGCCTAATATACAGGGCAAAATATTTTCATTTAAAAAAGTTAATTTCTCGTAATATGTCAATATTCTAAAATAATTGAAAATAAGTATAAGGTATGTTATATTAATTATTAAATTCTCTAAAATTTAAAGTGTGATTCAGAAACATGAGGACTTTAAAAAAATAAAACTTTTGACCTCTGTTTTTGTTTCAGAAAAAAATGTATTTAATAACTATTGATTGCTATATTTTTAAATTATTTCTAGTCTAGAACCAAAGAGATGCAAGTAAAGGGGTTAGAAAAATGTCACGTCACCTTCTATAGTATATTATTATACAGAGTGGTACAATTATTTTTTAGGGAAATTTCGGTAGCGTATTCTACTAACCAGAATATGAAAAAAATGCCAAATAAGCCGTGGATCGGAGATGTCTCCGTGTAAATTTAAAATCAGCTTGGGCACATAAAGTTTATTACCATCTAAGTAACTTCACCTTAATCGCTTTTAGAAATACATATTGAGTATAAATTGTTTTCTAATGTGCCCCGCATTAATTTATTAAATACTGTGCATTTTAGAGAAAAAAAATCAAGGGACCTCTTCTGATTAAAAGCCTTCCAATTTCAGAATATTGGGTCAAAAAAATCACAAAAATTAACCACATAAATGTTTTACTACTTTATACCCCCACTCCCCGGGCTGCGACGCCTGTGGATATTTTTCACCAAAGTTATTTTATGACTGACTTTGGCATAAAAAGCCTAATGGGTGTACCAAATTTTGTTTTTCTAGCTTTTACGTTATGGAACTTGATATATTTGGCACTTTTTTACTATTTTGGATATCAGAAAATGCTGTCGAAGTTTTCCTAAAAAAAAGGTGGAAGGTATGTAATAATCATATTATTCAAACATTTTCCTATGTCCTTGATAAAAAGTTTCACAGTATTATCACAGCTTACCAAACAATCAGCTAGCCGACTCTCCTGTCAAAGTGAAAATAAAAATCTGACGTCGCCGACGCCATTTCGGGTTAAAACACAGGGCCGGGATAAGGAGTATTCAATTTTAAATAGACAGGATTGGAGTTTTGATATTATATCTTTTTTTTTTAGTTTTATCGTTGATTGAATGCAATCAACGGTTTTAGTTAATTTTTATTTGTATATTTGTGTACCTACATTCTCGCCGAACAAAAAAAATAGATATCAACTTTTTGTTTTAAATATAGGTACCTATAATTAGTTTTTTTTTATAAGATATGTCATTAAGCGGGAAGAAAGGAAATATAAACCACTGAAATCATAGAAATATTGATTTATTTTACAAAAATAACTATTTAAGGTATAATATAGGTTTGTTCCAAATAATTTTAATCGTCTTGGCAGAAACTTCTGGCTTTTGCAAAATAACGGGCTCCCAAGAACAATAGGAATGATCATTTTTTGAGGATCCCTCGAATGCTCTAAAAAGCGTAGGTACTGCATTGTGGTTTAAACGACAAAACTGGCTGTTGGTAAACATTTTT
Organism: Pissodes strobi; assembly: GCA_016904865.1. Lineage (NCBI taxonomy): Eukaryota > Metazoa > Arthropoda > Insecta > Coleoptera > Curculionidae > Pissodes > Pissodes strobi. The sequence goes on from MU191966.1 coordinate 26,457, forward strand.
GGCTCGAAATGGATACTGCAAAGCCTGTAGTTTTGATAAAGTCTGTCACTGTCCATATTTAACAAGTCTTCTCTTTGACTACTTATGAGCCATGTCCTTGCCCTAAGACAACTTTATTATATTATACATAAAAGTACACAAATGTAAAACAACCTTTTTTAAGCGATTTAGAGGTACATGTATTTGAAGCTAATATTTAATATAATTTAAGGTTTGAAAAGCTATGGATATGAGTTTTAAATTATGTTAATTTTGCACATGGTGTCCCTTTTAAGAGGGGCCTATAGCTTATCTCGAAAACTACGGGGGTTGCAAAATAACTAAATACAAAAGTTGTTCCTAGTAAAATGATCTTTATTTTTTGTACTTTTTTAATTGTCACTTTTTTATATACAGGGTGATCAAACAAAGTTACATTTTTTAATGAAACACCCTATATTTTATTACATTTTTGGATTCTACCTAAAATTCTCAGAATATTTGATGTAGAGATAGTATTTTCACAGCTATAAACAGTTGAAAATCGGTACTTTGGCTAAGTTTCCCCTTGGTAGCAAGAAGACCATTAGAGATGAAGTAAAATTAATTTCACATTCCGAGGTATCAGATTTGGTACCCATCGTACCACCTGCCAGTTAGTACCGTAAGATAGCTCTTGAAAAGTTAAGATAGGAATGTGGAATTGAGTTTGCTCAATCTCTAATGGTATTCTTGATACCAGCGTGAAAAGTAACCAAAGTACCGATTTTCAACTGTTTATAGCTGTGAAAGTACTAACTCTAGAGGTATAACATCATACATCAAATATGCTTAGAATTTTAAATAGAATCCAAAAATGTAATAAAATATAGGGTGTTTCATTGAAAAAAATATAACTTTGTTTGATCACCCTGTATATAAAAAAGTGTCGATTAAAAAATATAAAAAAAAATAAAGATTATTTTACTAGGAATAACTTTTGTATTTAATTTTTTTTGCAACCCCCGTCGTTTTCGAGATAAGTTATAGGCCCCTCTTAAACGGGCCACCCTGTACAATTGTTTTTTTCTACAGCCGTGCGCAAAATAACTAATTAGTAATTTGAAATGAAATCGCAAAATCGACGAACGCCGCGGCATCCTTATTTTATGCTCTAAAGCGTACATGGAAAAGAAAATTTTCCTTTTTTCCGTCGAGTGTGCTGTGCATAGTGATGACAACCAAAAGTATAAATAAATGACAGTGTTGCATTTGTTACAATGGATGCTGGCACTCCTGCTCTAAATATGTCCGAATATAATATGCGAAAATTGACAAGTCATTTGCAAATTTCAGAATAAGTAGAGAGGAAAATGTGCATTTAATTAAAAAAAAAGCGGCTATAGAAAAAGTTCTGTGTATTTTTTGAGCGCGAAGTAAGATTGCCATTTTCGAAAGGTTAACGCGCTCCGCGGTAATATTCTTTCTCAAGCGGCAATCCGTTACTTTACGCTCTAAAAACACAAATAACTACTAAAATAATTAATTTGTTTAAGGTAATTTGTAACATAATCTTCATTTTAGAATATCATAGTAAGAAGTATTACCAGAGTATAACAAACCATTATACTCTGGTATTACATTCAAAATTACTTACATTCCAGTAAAAACAGCTATGCTTACATTAATGAAATATATTTCTAGGCTACAAAAGTACATCACTTTTAAGATGCTTGTCAAAAAAACTTACCTAATGGCATCTTTGGTAAATCTAAAAAACTTATTTTCTTGTTAGATTCATAACTTTTCGCACTGCAGTTTTTAGCGGCACAAACGTGTCCACCTCGCGGTTTATCCATTGCTATTATATACAAGCACAGATATTATAAAATAAGTAGTTTGTTCAAGAACGTATGTACACTGTTAATTACTGTAACTAGAAAATATATATACCTAAGCTGAAACTACGACACTGGCTAACATAAACAACTCATCTGACACGACCACGAGCGACGAGCCAACACTGTCGAATTTGATAGATTTTAACCCAGAATGGCGGCCTGCGCGAGGAAATGCGCATATCGTTCAAATTTTAAGAGTTGGATAGCTGATTGTTTGGTAAGCTGTGGTATTATCATCTGTGTTAAATATATAATTATTGTTTTCTAAATAAACGAAGCACTAAAATAAATACATTTGCAAAACCTTATATAAATTAGAAAGCCCCTAATTATTCTTAATCATAATCTCAAAATATATGCTGCTTATAATTTGTTTAAATGCCTACAGTGATTTGAATTACATAATTAAAGAGCAAAACTCCTCGCTGCTTGTACGTAGAGTAACAAAAACAAAACAAACACATGTTTACGATATTTCTCGTGTGCGACAAATTTGCCAATAGTGGGATATACAATGTGAAATGAAATTAAAAAAAATAATATCAAGTCTGCGGTATACCGGAAACTGCATGCCCCCTTTTGTTTGTCATATTTTTAACGGTTGGACATGCAGTAACAAGTAGCGTAATTAGATTTTTGCCTACTTGCTAAAAAATGTTCCATAATGTTACAGAATATTTAGTAATAAATGTATAAACAATTTTTTTATAAAATTTCAGGTAAAAAATCGACGAGTGCTTGTTCCCTGGACAAATGAACAAAAGAGATATGCCAAAATTTTCTTTAACAAACATATAGTTAACAAAAAGCCTCCGAAGAAAGCCGAATGCGAAGAATTAAAAAAAAATCAGGCGCAAACATTTTGTAACAAAACATGGGCTCAGATTAAAATGTTCATAGTCAATTTATATAACAAGAAATAATATATCAAGAAGCCCTATCATCAAATGTTGGATAAGTAGTTACCTCATTTTGTACATAGGGTGCACATTTAAAGGCTTTTAACCCTTTATATACTGTTTATTATTTTGATTAAATAAAACTAATGTTCAAGTAATGCGAGCTTATATTTTCTTGTCTTTGTCCCAATTTTAATATAATTTATTAGCAAGAAACGAAAATTTTGTTTGCAATTGTAATATCCCAAATTTATTTTATTTGAAGTAATTCCCTTCGCAAATATCTGAACAACAATATCAGAAATAAATTCCTGCTTGATAATAAATATATAACATACTGGGGTCTTATTCACAATAATCTTGATTGGCATATGTGAAGTTTCATTTTGGCACATCTTGTCTTTTATTTTATCTCAACAATTTTGCGGCTTAAGTAAAAACAAAATAAACTCTGCTAACAGCAAATCTAATGCGGTTGTTCCGATTCAATTTTTATCTCTATTAAGAAACAATAGTTGGGTGACAAAACAAAACATATATGAACACTCTGTACGCCTAACATCAAATAAGGCCTATTAAAAATGGTAACTTTTTGATTTTAAACGTTAGAGGAATAATTACTTAGTTTGGGTTATGGATCTCAAGACACCGTTATATAATGCATTTCCCGAAATCCCAAATAAAAAGTATATTATTTAATATAATAAAAACTATTCGTTTAGTTTATTTAAATCAATGGACGCACAACCAGTTTATCTGCTAAAATTTTGTTTTTTAATATTTCAGGTAAAGTAGAATTCGTTTCAATAGAAATCCACAGCTAGCAATTGTTTGTTGTTTTGTTTATTCTGAAAATTGCATAGTTGGTGGAAACAAATTTCAAGAAAATAATTTGACGCTGTCATTTCAACCAAATTTTATAATTTTTAAGACGGATCATAAATTTCAACGGAAAATTTTATATTTGACTACGAAACAAAAATAAATATATTTTGGTGTTTTTATAGAATTAACAGTCTAATGGAAGATTTATCTAAAGAAAATTGCAGAACATGTTTCAAAGATATTTAATATGAGCATAAAAGCCATATGACAGGTCACAGTACCCGTGGGTATATTATAGGCCTTAAAAAGCCTTTCGTGGTCAGTGGCACCCACATAAAAAAATAAAAAAAAATATGGCCCTTAATGGTAACCTGTGCTTTTACTTGTAGGTGTCTAAAATTATAATATTAAAAATAATCTTTTCGACATTTGAAGCTCTAACTCATAAAAGAATAAAAAAGAATGGTTTTTTTTTTCATAATTCTCATAATAAATATGTATTATTCTCATAATAAATATGTATTATTCTCATAGTAAATATGTATTGTACATTAAGTACAGCTCAATCATTTGAGCTACGTCAGACAAGAATTCTACTTTTCTGGATCAAAATCGACATTGTTAAAATTTGTGAAATACAATATGGAGTATATCGGCAGACAAGCGCAAAATTGTATGTTAACATAACACGTTGGTCCGGCCAAAATTATATTTTTTAAAATCCATCTTCAATTACAAAATTCAACGAAAATATTTAGTATTTCAAAATGGGTGTGATGGTACAAGGCAATGGGTCAACGATTTAGATTTAAAGAAAATGCCAAAAGTAGCAAAATGGGAATGGAAGAGATTTACTTTGCTGCAGGCAGGACGGCCTTTTTTTATTATATCTAAGTAATTAAAAAATTAAGAAGCTTAAATAACATTAATCGCCCTAATTTAAATCGTACTGAAAGCGAAACATTCGAACACGTTCGGGAAGCCGACAATTGACACACACTGCATTTATTTTATAATGTCAATTTTAACAGTATAAAATTTGTCGATTGTCAAAATTGAAAAATCTTGTTTCTACTAGTTACGCAATTTACAGAGTAAATAAAACAGCAAAAATTAACTAGCTGGGGATTTCTATTGAAGAAAATCCTACTTTATTAAGGTAATATTGTAAGGAAATAAAAACTGCATCACATGACACGATATCTCAAATAATCATTAGTTTGTTTTTTAACTATTTATAAATATACACAGTGACTTACAAGTTTCCACAGAATTAGTTAAAAATATACATTATCTGTCCCAAATGGATGTATTGGGATCTCGGAAACTATAAGATATAGAAGAAAGGTTAAATGGGGAAAATTTGAGACAAATCTGTTATTAAATAAAGACCGTTCGTCTAACTGTTTCTTATTTAAAAAAAATTACTTTAATGACGATTCCAGAAATACAAAATGTTAAAATTTAAATATTATTAAATATTTAAATTCTACTTAAAAAGGTGCCTTGAGAATGTTTTTACAGATCTGAAATATCTTTAAAAATTAAAAAGTTACGGTAAATTTTTAAAAAGGCAATATATCGTTTTTTTTTCAATATGACTCAAAATCCCCAACAGTTAGAATCATTTAGCGAACGGGGCTTAGTTACTAACAAAATGTCTAAAGCTTTCCCCATTTAACCATTCTTACAGTTTCCGAGATCCCAATAGATCCATCACCAATTTGGAACAACTTTCTAAAACAAAAACTGCCCTACTACTTTATAGACAAATAAACCTAAAAAATTATCAAATATGAGTAAAAGAAAGCTCCACGTAACTAATACTCATATGTTCAGAAATGGAATTTTAATTTACGGCTTTTTCTCCTTTCTACGAAGAATTTATTGAGAAAGTGAGCTATAATCTAGTAAACGCGTGTATCAAATCCGACCAAATTTAAAGAATATTTGAGGAAACTGACAACTCTGTTCAGATGTCACAACATACGTAATATTTTAACGGATTACATAAGGTAGCTCGTGCATAAATGTATATTCAATATATGATGGATGTCACAAGGATAGTACCAATTTATTATTGAAATAGTGTATGGTTTATATTTTTTTAAAGAAATGTAATGTTATCTTATTTTTAAAAAAGTCATATTTTTTCCCCCCAAATTCAATTACATTAAAGGGTGGATGTCACAACGACACTATTTTTACCGGAT
>MU191967.1:0-25937 GCA_016904865.1 Pissodes strobi
ATCTAGATCATTAGTAGTTACCTTAATAGTGTCTTTGGCCTGCTACAAGTAGACGAGGGACCTTTCGAGTCTGCCGAAAAAAATGTGGATACATCCATGTGTATTGGCTCCGCAATTTGGAGGAATTTGGGAACCAATGAATGATGACGCAGCTGCCACTTGGGTATTCGAGTTTTTTTCCGTATAATTTATCAGAATTTATCTCTTAATTAAGTCCCATGATTTAAAGAGAGTCTCGATGTTGAATGTTCAATTTTTTTTTAATGTGCAAACCTCTTTGGCTATTTTGTGCTAAATTTTGTTTTAAGTGCGTGTTAAAAAAATGAACCTGTATTTATAACAATTAAATTAAAAGAGTCCTGATAGGGCACCGCACTTTGGAGGAATTTGGGAAACATCGATCTAGATCTACCTAGGGAATCCCAAGTATTTTTCTCTATATAAAGTCTCGGATTTTATCCCTTAATTAATTCCCCTGATGCAATGAGAATGTCAATGTTGCAACAATGCAACGCATTGGTCAAAATTGGGATTTGACCTTTTTAACTATGTACAAAATCTTGGATTTTAAAGGGGACCTCCATGCTGAATCGGCTAATAGTCCGCAATATTTATATATTTTTGGACCCACTTGCTTCAAATATTTTGTATTGAATGTGTTTTATAAAAGGGAAAAAAATTAAAACGGTCCCGATGTGTGTATGTACTTGACCCCACGATACATTGCTTAAATTTTATAAGACATCGCTATTTGGGGGAATTTGAAAACTACTGACCCAGCTAGGTGATCTAACTAATAATGTATAAGACTCCGCCAAGATTTTATCACCAAACTAATTCCCCCAATAGAGGGGACTTCCGCCTTGAAGCGGTTAATAATCTGTAATATTGATATATTTTTTGAAAATGTACTAAGCTGCCTGGAATATTTTGTATTTAATGCTTTTTTTTAAATGAGACAATCTTATACTAATTTTAAAACGGTCCCACTATATGTATGTACTTGGTCCTATTTACTTAAATTATATAAGACTCCTCTATTTGGAGGAAATTAGGATACTGATCCAGCTAGATGATTTAAATGATAGCGCAGTTGCCACCCACGATTTATCTCCTAAATAATTCCCCCAATTTAGAGGGAACCTCCACGTTGAAATAGTTAATAATAATCTGTAATAGGTAATCATATATTTTTTGAAAAGTTGCCTCGAATATTTGGTATTCATTGCTTTTTTTAATAAGGCCATCTTATAAGAAATTTAAAACGGTCCCACGATATGTATGTACTTCGTCTCACGATAGTTAAATTACATAAGACTTTGCTACTTGAAGGAATTTGGGAACTACTGATCTAGCTAGATGATTTAAATGATAGCGCAGCTGCCAAGCTGAATTTTATCTTCTAAAATTTCCCCCAATTTAGAGGTGACCTCCACATTGAAAAGATCAATACTAATCTGTAATAATCATATATTTTTTTTAAAATTACTAAGCTGCCTCGAATATTTTTTATTCGATGATTGTTTTAAAGGGAAACTTATAGGAAATTTAAAACGGTCCCGCTACATGCATGCCCCACGATATTTAAAAGACTCGGCTATTTGGAGGAATTTGGGAACCACTGATCTAGCTAAATGATTTAAAAGATGGCCCAGCTAACCCAAACTAACCCAGGACCAGGATTTATCTCCTAAATAATTCCCCCAATTTGGAGGGGACTTCCACATTGAAAAGGTCAATAATAATCTGTAATATCCATATATTTTTTGAAAATGTCCTAAGCTGCCTCGGAATATTTAATGATTTTTTTAAAGGGACGCTATGAAATTTACAACGGTCCCGCTAATATGCATGCCTCACGATATTTAAAAGACTAGGCTATTTGGAGGAATTTTGAAACTACTGATCTAGCTAAATGATTTAAATGATGGCTCAGCTAACCCAAACTAACCCGGGACCAGGATTTATCTCCTAAATAATTCCCCCAATTTGGAGAGGACTTCCACATTGAAAAGGTCAATAATAATCTGTGATATCCATATATTTTTTGAAGTTTACTAAGCTGCCTCGAATATTTTTTATTTAATGATTGTTTTAAAGGGACACTTATAGGAAATTTAAAAGGGTCCCGCTATATGCATGTACTTGGCCCCACGATATTTAAAAGACTCGACTATTTGGAGGATTTTGGGAACTACAGATCAAGCTAAATGATTTAAATGATGGCGCAGCTAACCTTAACTAACCCAGGACCGTGATTTATCTCCTAAATGATTCCCCCAATTTGAAGGGGACTTCCACATTGAAACGGTTAATAATAATAATAGGTAATGTTCATATATGTTTGGAAAATGTAATAACCTGCCTCGAATATTTAGTCTTTAATGCTTTTTTTCAAAGGGGACAATTTTATACGAAATTTAAAACGGTCCTACGATATGTATGTACTTACTCTCACGATATTTAGCTTAAATTATATAAAACTCTGCAGCTTGGAGGAATTTAGGAACTACTGGTCTAGCTAGGTGATTTAAATAATGTCGCAGCTGCCACCCAGAATTTTATTTCCTAAATAATACCCCCAAATTAGAGGAGATCTCCACGTTGAAAAGGTTAATAATAATCTGTAATATTCATATATTTTGGAAAATGTACTAGGCTGCCTCGAATATTTTTATTTAACGATTTTTTTTCACAAGGGACAATCTTATAAGAAATTTAAAACGGTCCCGCTATGTACTTGGTCTCATGATATTTATCTTAAAATTATGTAAGAGTCCGCTATTTGGAGGAATATGGGAACTACTGATCTAGCTAGATGATCTAGATGATAATGCAGCTGCCACCCAGGATTTTATCTCCTAAATAATTCCCTCAATTTAGGCGGGACTTCCACGTTGAAATGGTTAATAATCAGTAATATTCACATATTTTTTGAAAATGTACTAAGCTGCATTGAATATTTTTTATTTAATTTTTTTTAAAAGTTCTATCTTATAATAAATTTAAAACGGTCCCGCTATATATATATGTACTTGGTTCCACCAAATTTAACTTAAATTATATAAGACTCTGCTATTTGGAGGAATTTAGGCACTACTGATCCAGCTAGATGATCTAAATAATGACGCAACTGCCACCCAAGATTTTATCTCCCAAATAATTCCCCTAATTTAGGAGAGACTTCTACGCTGAAATGGTCAATAATCTATAATATTAAATGTTTTAAAAATGTACTAAACTGCCTGGAATATTTCGTACATCATTGCGTTTTTTAAAAGAGCACTAATTTATAAAAATATTAAAACGGTCCCAATGTATATAAGTACTTGGTCCCACGATACTTACCTCAAATTATATAGAACTCCGCAATTTGGAGGAATTCGGGAACTATTGATCTAGCTAGATGATCTAAATAATGGCGCAACTGCCACCCATGATTTATCTCCTAAACATTTCCCTCAATTTAGGGCGGACTTCCGCGTTGAAGCGGTCAATAATCTATATTATTGATATATTTTTTACAAATGTACTAAGCTGCCTCAAATACCTTTTATTTAATTATTTTTTTTGAAGGGGACAATCTTATAGGAAATTTAAAACGGTCCCGCTATACGCATGTACTTGGACCTACAGACTCGGCTATTTGAAGGAATTTGGGAGGTACTGATCTAGCTAGATGATCTAAATAATGACGCAACTGTCCGATTTTATCTCCTAAATAATTCTCCTAATTTAGGAGAGACCTACCTCCACCCTGAAATGGATAACAATCTATAATATTAAATTTTTTGAAAATGTACTAAGCTGCCTGCAATATTTTGTATTTAATGCCCTTTTTTAAAAGGCAAAAGCACTAATTTATAAAAAAATTAAAACGGTCCCAATGTACATAAGTACTTGGTCCCACAATACTTAACTCAAATTATATAGAATTCCGCAATTTGGAGGAATTCGGGAACTATTGATCTAGTTAAATTATTTAAATCATGGTGAAGCTGCCACCCAGGATTTTATCTCCTAAATAATTCCATCAATTTAGAGGGGACTTCTGCGTTGAAGCGATATTTTTTACAAATGTGCTAAGCTGCCTCAAATATTTTTTATTTAACTATTTTTTTTAATGGAACAATCTTATAAGAAATTTAAAATGGTCCCACTATATGTATATACTTGGTCCCACGATATTTAACTTAAATTATAAAAGATTTCGCTATTTGGAGGAATATGGTAGCTACTGATCCAGCTAGATGTTTGAAATGATGGCGCAGCTACCACCTAGGACCAGGATTATTTATCTCCTAAATAATTCCCTCAATTTGGAGGGGACTTCCACATTGAGACGATTATTAATAATATGCAATGTTCACATATTTTTTTGAAAATGTACTAAGCTATCTCGAATATTTCGTATTTAATACTTTTTTTTAAAGAGAACTAACTTGTAGAAAATTTAAAATGGTCCCGCTATATGTATGTACTTGGCCCCACGCTACTTAAGTAAAATTATAAAAGGATGATGGCATCACACCTGCCAGTTTGAAAATCTCTGTATAAAATCTATCAAATATTCCCCCCATTTAAAGGGGGGGCCTCCACGGTAAAACGCAATGGAACCAGACTCAGAGTTGAATTCGATTAGAGATAAGGGGCTATTAAAATGAATATTGCAATGTAACGTCTTTAAATTTGGTTAACTAAGCGATGTTGCCGCATGTACCTGAAAGTAGCAACAACTGCTGACTGTTTCCGCCGTCACATTTGATCAAAACTTTCTTAAAATCGCCTTTTATCTATCTCCAAGCTTTTGTATTGAATATTAATATTGCTCTAGAGTTAAATACAATTAAAAACCCTAGAGCCTGCTGGTACGGCGCACTTAGAATATGCCATTTCACATTCACTTTTCGGAATCAGCGGCAACACCGCACTGCTGAAAATATTTTAGATATGTTGGTCGGCTATCCAGATAGGTCAATTCCTACACACACCCGGTATAACTCGAAGCATAAAATCACATCACATCCGCTCGTTCACATGGGACGTCTAACGTATAAAAATAATTGATATCTGTGTAATTGATGGGATTTATTGAAAGGCGAACTGTCAAAAACACAAAAGGAAGAAATGACTACGTCGCAACAAATCAATCCTTGCCGTGATAAAAAATACCACGTCGATGTCAGACAATACAATCTTTGATCTGCGTTATCTACGGGGTTTTTCGAAAGAGCTCGCGTCGATATGCTTCAAATATCCTTACAGACATCAGACAATAATAATTCATCCAGGAAAGCCTTCTCAGGGATTATTGTGGTTATTATCCTACAGGTTTTAGAACCAATAAAAAATGTCCTCGACAAATCATCTCATAACTTAATATCCCAAACTGCAGCAATGCTTTACTTTATAGGCTCGTACCAATAAATGTAGACGATTATTTCTCATTTCTAATAAATTCATAGATCCGTGTTACCCGACGCCATTGGGTGTGGACGCCTAAAAATAACGACGCAATACGCCGCCGGATGTTATGGCAACGTCAGCGCCGGCGGAACCGATTGGTAAACACATGAATATTATTATAAACTTCCATTTTAAACATTATCTCTCAACCTATATTAGTACCAGCACGAATCCATATCGGATTACTCAATCGGCTTTGGAATATCAAGTGTATAATTATCGGTAAGCGACGTGGATGTCTGATAATATGATAACATTATTCAGAAAAACCTGGATACATACATTTACGTTGATGTATCAGATGGAGTTTTGGATATTCTTCCACTAGTATCATGAAATTGGTAAAAAGCTACTCGTCACCATTTAAAAAAAAAATCCAGAATATATAGACCAAATACACCTTATGTTCAAGCTTGGTTATAGATCGTCTAAATCACCATAACCCAAACTAACCCAAACAAACACATTTTGAAGAAATTGTAGTCAAATAACGATAACATTGCAACTGACATCACCGATTAGGACGTTAACATTGGTAGGAAGAGATTGAAGGTGGCTACAATGTAGTGCAATTAAACAGGTTTTCCTGCTTGCTGTGAAGTGAATGCAAATCAAAAATCCCTACCATATTGGAGAAATTAGATTTGCATTTGCCTCCCTCATGCTGAAGAATGCAAAATCTTCTTTCCTCATTATCAGCCACTGGTGGATGAATAATGTCAGGATATAGGCTTCCTTCTAAATATCTCTCTATCAGTCTTTCTTCTTATTATTTTTCAAATATCGTATATTCATCTTATTGGTGGCATGTAATTTTGTAGCTTAAGGTAACCAATTCGAAATCAGCGTTCTTCATTTGTAATACCTCTTGGCTTCATTGCTTAGTGTGAAGTGAATGGAAATGAGAAATTTGTGCCAAATTGGAGAAATGAGACTTCCATTCTCATAAACCTCACCTCCTTCATGCTGAAGAATACAAAATATACTTATTTCTGTTTCTTCTTTATTAGCCACTTCAGATGAATAATGCTTGGATATAGGCCTCCTCCCAAGTATCTTCCCATACAGTCTCTCTTCTTCTTTTTCAAATATCGTCTTCCCATCTTATTGGCGGTCTGTTTCATCCTTTTGGAATTTTTTTGGTTCTCCAACACATCGGTTTTGATGTGGATTTGACGTCTATCGATCTTGTTGATATTCTTATTTGGTTACTCACAGTATCTTGGATGGGATGAGAGGTTATACTGTTTAATGTGAAATAGATGAAACTGGGAAACTCAGATTGGAGGAATTAGATTTTATCCTCACAAATCACACGATTGTTGCTGAATCTGCCTCTTCATGCTTCATGCTTCCTCTTTTTCAAATATCGTCTTCCCATCTTATTGGTGATCTATTTCCTTCTCTTGTAATACGTTGGTTCTCCAACGTATCGGTTTGGATGTACATTTGACGTTTATCCATCTTGTTGATGTTGTTATTTTTCTACTCAGGGTATTCGAGATCAGTGTCCTTGGATGGGAATACCTCTGAGTTGTACTGCTTAATGTGAAATGAATGAAAATGAAAACCTCAAATTGGAGAAATTAGATTGTATTCTCACAAACCACACGGTTGTTGCTCAATATTCCTCCTTCATGTTGAAGAATGCAAAAACACTTATTCTTGCTTCTTCTTTCTGGGCCACCACTTTAAGACCTCCTGCCAACTATCTCCCTATACAGTTTGTCTTCTTATTATTTTTCCTCTTGCCATTTTCACAGTCTTCAATAAATTCAATGTACCAGTTCCTAAGTCAGCTTAACACCTATCCATCATATTGTTGGTCTATCTTTTCATCTTGTTGTTTCTATGTTATTCTTCTTTCTTCTTTGTCAGCAGTTGTTGGATGAAGGCCTCCTCTAAGTCTTTCTATACAGTCTTTCTTCTTCATATATTTTAAAAATCGACTTCTCATCTTGTTGACCTATATCTTCCTGCTGCCTTTTTTTCTGAGTCATCAATAAGTTCAATGTGTCAGTTTTGAAGTGCATTTAGCGTCTAACCACCTTAATGAAGGTCTACCTCTTCGTCTTGTTGTTTCTCTGTTCAGAGTTCCAGTTCGAGATTTTGCTGCTAAAATAACAGTGGCAAATTGAAGAAATTTAAATTTTATTCATAACTGAATATGATCATGTTCATGTTGAACTCCAATGCAAAATATTCTTATTCTTCCTTCTTCTTTGTCAGCCGTGGTTGGATGAACAGTGGCTTAATATAGGTCTTCCTATAGTCTTTCTTCTTCAGATACTTCAAATAGCGTCTTCTCATCTTGTTGGTGACCTGTCTTTTCGTATTGTCTTTTTTCTAGGTCTTCAATGAGTCCAATGTGTAATTTTTGAAGTGCATTTAGCGTCCATCCACCTTAATAAAGGTCTATCTCTTCGTCTTGTTGTTTCTCTGTTCAGGGTATCAATTTCGAGATAATAAAAATGACAACTTGAAAAAATTTCATTTTTATTGGCAAAATACCTCAATATGCTTATGTTCATATTGGACTCCAATGCACAATATGATTATTCTTTCTTCTTTTTTGTCAGCCATTCTTGGATGAACAGTGGCTAAATATAGGTCTTCCTATACAGACTTTCTTCTTTATATATTTCAAATATCGTCTTATTATCTTGTTGCTGGCCTATTTCTTCCTCTTGTCTTTTTTCTAGATCTTCAATGAGTTCAATGTGCCAGTTTTGAAGTGCATTTAGCGTCTATTCATCTTTAAAATCTCCAATTCGATATTAGCGTGCTTGGATGGTATTTCTAAGTTACTGCTAGTGTGGACTGAATAAAAGTAAGAAATCCGTACCAAATTGAAGAAATTGCATTTCTCTTCGAAAATATATTCCTTCTTCTTTATCAACAATTGCTAGATGAACCATGTCTGGATATAAGGCTGTTCTAGGTCCTTTTATATAGTATTTCTTCATTCTATATTTCAAATATCTTTATCTTATCTTATTGCTAGTCTAAGTCTTCCTATACAGTCTTTTCTCTTTCAAATATCGTCTTTTCATCTTGTTGTTGACCTATTTCTTCCTCTTACCTTTTTTCTAGGTCTTGAATGAGGTCAATGTGTCAATTTTGAAGTTCATTTAGCGTCTATCCAGCTTCAAAATCTCCAATTCAAGATCAGCGCTCTTAGATTGTAATATTTCTACGTTTTACTTCTAGCGTGCACTCAACAAAAATAATAAATCCATACCAAATTGAAGAAATTACATTTTATTCCTCGTTCTTTGTCAAACATTGCTACATGAACCATGACTGGATATAGGCTTCCTCTAAGTCTCTCCCTTCAATTTCTTTTCTTCCTATTTTTTCTGGATGCACAATCTTCCTAGAGAGTATTTATTCTTCCTACATTTCAAATATCATCTTTTCATCTTGTTGTTGGTCTATCTCTTTCTCTTGCCCTTTTTCTGGGTCTTCAATGATTTCAATACGTCAGTTTTGAAGTGCATTTTGCGTCTATCAACATTGTTGATGGTCTATCTCTTCGTCTCGTTATTTCTCTCTTCAGGGTCTCTAATTCGAGATCAGGATTCTTGGATTGTAATATTTCTAGGTTTTACTGCTAGTGTGCCCTGAATAAAAATGAGAAATCCGTACCAAATTGAAGAAATTGCATTTTCCTTCTAAAATATATTCCTTCTTCTTTGTCAACCATTGCTAGATGGACAATGGCTGGATATGGGCCTCTTCTAAGTCCTTTTATATAGTATTTCTTCATTCTATATTTCAAATACCGTTATCTTACCTTAATGTTGGTCTAAGTCTTCCTATACAGTCTTTTCTCTTCCTACATTTCGAATATCGTCTTCTCATCTTGTCGTTGACCCATTTCTTCCTCTTGCCTTTTGCCTAGGTCTTCAATGAGTCCAATGTGCCAATTTTGTAGTGCATTTGGCGTCTATCCATCTTCAAGGTCTCCAATTCGAGATCAGCTTCTTGGATTGTAATATTTCTAAGTTTTACTGCTAGTATGCACTCAATAAAAATAAGAAATCCGTACCAAATTGAAGAAATTGAAGAAATTGAATTTTCCTGCTAAAATATATTCCTTCTTCTTTGTCAACCATTGCTAGATGAACCATGGCTGGATATGGGCCTCTTCTAAGTTCTTTTATATCGTATTTCTTCATTCTATATTTGAAATATCGTCATCTTATCTTATTGTTGGCCTAAGTCTTCCTATATAGTCCTTTCTCTTCCTACATTTCAAATATCGTCTTCTCATATTGTCGTTGCCCTATTTTTTCTTCTGGCCTTTTTCTAGATCTTCAATGAGTTCAATGTGTCAGTTTTGAAGTGCATTTAGTGTCTATCAATCTTCAAGGTCTCCAATTCGAGATCACCGTTCTTGGAAATGTAATATTTCTAGGTTTTACTGCTAGTGTGCACTGAATAAAAATAAGAAATCCGTACAAATTGAAGAAATTACATTATATATTCCTTCTTCTTTGTCAACCATTGCTAGATTCACCGTGGCTGGATATAAGCCTGGTCTAAATCCTTTTATATAGTATTTCTTCATTCTATTTTTCAAATATCGTTATCTTACCTTGTTGTTGGTCCAAGTCTTCCTATACAGTCTTTTCTTTTCCTACATTTCAAATATCGTCTTTTCATCTTGTTATGGGCCTATTTCTTCCTCTTGCCTTTTTTCTAGGTCTTGAATGAGGTCAATGTGTCAGTCTTGAAGTGCATTTAGCGTCCATCCATCTTCAAGGTCTCCAATTCGAGATCAGTGTTCTTGGAAATGTAATATTTATAGGTTTTACTGCTAGTGTGCGCTGAATAAAAATAAGAAATCCGTACCAAATTGAAGAAATTGCATGTACCTTCTAAAATGTAATCCTTCTTCTTTGTCAACCATTGCTGGATGAACCATGGCTGGATATGGGCGTCTTCTAAGTTCTTTTATATAGTATTTCTTCATTTTATATTTCAAATATCGTTATCATATCTTATTGTTGGCCTAAGTCTTCCTATACAGTCTTCTCTCTTCCTACATTTCAAATATCGTCTTCTCATCTTGTTGTGGGCTTATTTCTTCCTCTTGCTTTTTTTCTAGGTCTTGAATGAGGTCAATGTGTCAGTTTTGAAGTTCATTTAGCGTCTGTCCAGCTTCAAAATCTCCAATTCAAGATCAGCGTTCTTAGATTGTAATATTTTTAGGTTTTACTTCTAGCGTGCACTCAACAAAAATAAGAAATCTATACCAAATTGAAGAAATTACATTTTCCTTTTAAAATATAGATATTCCTTGTTCATACAGGCTTCTTCTAAGTCTCTCCCTACAATTTATTTTCCTTCCTATTTTTTTCTGGATACCCAATCTTCCTACACAGTATTTATTCTTCCTACATTTCAAATATCATCTTTTCATCTTGTTGTTGGTCTATTTCTTTCTCTTGCCCTTTTTCTGGGTCTTCAATGATTTCAATACGTCAGTTTTGAAGTTCTTTTAGCGTCTATCCATTTTCAAGGTTCCCAGTTCGAGATCAGCGTTCTTGGAAGTGTAATATTTCTATGTTTTACTGCTAGTGTGCACTGAATACGAATAAGAAGTCCATACCAAATTGAAGAAATTAATTTTTTTTTCTAAAATATAGATATTTTTTCTTCTTTGTCAACCATTGTTAGATGAACCATGGCTAGATATAGGCTGCTTTTAAATTTCTCTCTTCCTATTTTTATTGATGCCTAATCTTCATACACAGTATTACTTCTCCTCACATTTAAAAATATCGTCTTCTCATCTTCTTATTGGTCTATTTCTTTCTCTTGCCCTTTTTCTCGGTCTTCGTTGATTCAATTCGTTAGTTTTCAAGTGCATTTAGCGTCCTTTCTGTTCAGGGTCTCTAATACGAGATCAGCGTTCTTGGATTGGATTATTTCTAGGTTTACTTTTGCTAGTGTGCATCGAATAAAAATGTGAAATCCGTACTAAATTGAAGAAACTACCTTTTCCTTTAAAAATATTCTTCTTCTCCTTTGTCAGTCATTGTTAGATGAAGCAAGGCTGGATATAGGCCTCTTCTAAGTATCTATCTACAGTCTCTCTTCATCCTATTTTCTGGATGCCCAATGCATCAGTCTTGAAGTACATTTGGCGTCAAACCAACTTGGTGGTGGTCTAGGTCTTCGCCTTGCTGTTTTTCTGCTCGGAGCCTCTAAAGTGTTAATTTAGATCTCGATTTGACGTATATTTAATTTATTGATATCTCTTCCGGTGCTATTTGACATCTACCTAATGTGTTTGTGGCTCATCTCGGTGCTCGATGTTCATGTGCCTTTTGATGTGAATTTGATGTTTAGCCACTTTGTTGTTTATCATTTTCTCCTGTTGTATTTCTGAGTATTTGCTGTGCCCATTTTGATGTCCATTATTATTGGTCTTCTGTCCAACTCCACTTTCATTTTGCTAGGCGCTTTATAATATTTCTTGCTTTCGCTTTACCCCTAATTTGACTGGTCACTCTGATCAGGTGGCCCCTTGCTAATACGGAGGATGTAAAATAAATTTTAGCCCCTTCAGGACGAGGGCACTGTCGGGCTCCTTCAGGACTCGTCAGTGGTCAGTCCCTTCTTCCTCTTCTTCTTCTTCTTCTTACCACTTATTTAATCATTTCTGGCAATAAGATCCACAGGATTGCTCTCTGTATAGCCTTTGTCATCTGCAAAGGCCAAGTGAGTCAGATTGGATCCATTAATGTGCAAGACAACTCCTTTCCATTTCATGAAAAACTTTTTAAAATATCATCTAGACATTTCGACGATACATCGAACTCCTCTTTATTTATAAACGTTCTTTTAGTGTATCTAGAATTTATTTTGGCTATGAATTATTATTGTCCTATTTGGATGTGAACGAGCTGAAAATATTCATATCTATAAGTACCTATTATAAACGCCAAATGAGAGTAGTAAACACGAACGTCATAGAAGGAAGCTTAACGCGATTTATTTATATTAAATTGAAATGAATGTCTTGGGTTTTCTTTTACGTATTTACACACGTGTGTCGTTAGTATACAACGCATTTTATTTTTCAAGTTCTGTTATTCATAACAAATTTTTTGGAAATAATATTACACATCAATTATTTGGATTCTTACGTGTTCCTCGTCAGGTTCTCGGTCTAGATGTTTGTATATTATCAGGAAGATTCGTTTGAACCGAAAATTACAACGCTTAAAAGAAAATTCGTTTTTTTTCTGTCTTGATTGGTTTAATGAGGCTTTATTTGCAAATATAAAAATGCGAAAAAATCTTTAAGCAAATTGGCTTCAGGCCAAGCAATATACAAGTGCGTAAATCTGTTCGTAAACGATGTATTTCTAAAAATAGAGAAATTAGTTTTAAACACTAACCATAGCAGTTTTGTGCTTAATTTTTTTTTTGTTTTGATTGCGAGAAATGATTTTGTTGGAATATTCCGTAACAAAAAATATTATAAAATTTTCGAAAAATGTAAATTTCAACGAAAATGTGTTTACTAACTAACTTTATAGCGTAGATGACGGAAAAATCGTTAGTTTTTCTCTAGTTGGTCAGGATTTCTAGTTCTTCACAGACATTTCGAGAAAAAATTGTTCAAAACTGCAGACCCTCGGAAAATCGTGATGCAAAAATATAACCAAATACGACAGCAAACTGCGGTTTTCATTACTCATTGGAGAAAGGATGATCCTATAAACCATAAAATTATCAAGTTCTTTTAATATTTTTTATGTCTTCTATAGGCGTCCAAAGTTGAGTTAAAAATTGTAAAAAACAGTAATATTTAAAAAAAAAATCATTATTTCGAAAGCTAATCATTTCTATAGAAAACGTGATGCTTACCAAACAAAAGTAACCCTGATGAACCAAATTTAATCGAAACAAACGCAAACGACTCAAATCAATCGAAATTAATTCAAACCAAAAATTAAAAGTTCATAAAAATATCAAGCGCTCATTCTCGCTACCAGATCCAATCAAAACCAAGCAAACCTAATCAAAACTAACCAAGAATTAACTCATTGTGACACCAGCAATCCCAAACTAACCCAAACTAATGAAATATAACTTAGACTAACCAAGTTGATATAATCCATATTGACTGAATATAATAATCTAAAATGATGTAAAAATGCACGCTTCACACTCATTATTATTGGTCATAGTAACCCGAACTAACCTAAAACTTAACTAGCCTAAACTAACCGCAATAACCGAAACTAACTTAAATATTTTTGAGTTAGTAGGGTTGGCGCAATTTAATAATGTCAAATTAACATAACGAAGATATTTATTTATTAATTTATTTTATTTTTCAACGGGCAAAACCCAATTAACAATGGTGTTAACAATAAATAGAAATAGAAATAGAAACATGCTTAAATCAATAACAGAATGAGTCAGTAAACTCACACTAAGAATAAAACCATAACAGCAATGATATAATTAACTAAGAACATAACAAAATAATTACCACCCCCAGGAGTACACTGCACAAATATGTATTAAATTACTAATAAGATTAACAATAAGAGTCTTATAAGGCCAGTGTAGAATTATCGAATCATCGAATTAACGAACCATCGAATGCCCCATATACCTAATATTAATTGCAATCACAAATCATCACAGTTCATGACTTGGCTCAGGAATGTTTCATAAAATGCAAAAAAGCCTATTGATTTGCTAGTCTGGCGGTTCTGGATATAAAATTATTTAGGCCATAATTTGTCCTATGAATTGGAAAATGAAAGCTTTCAGCAGATCTTGTAGCCCTAGAGGGTACCCTTAAGTCGATTTTATGAAGCAGTTCTGGTGCTGCTGCTCTACCATGTAATATATTATAAAAGTTTATAAGATCTCTTCTTTTATGTCGGGTAGTAATAGATGGCATATTGAGAAATCTTAGCAGGTCTGTGTCATTATAATTATCCAAGATGTTTAGTTTGTAAGCTATTTGCTCCAAAAATGTATGTTCAACCTGTCTAAGACTCTGAACATGTATACCATAGAAGGGTGACCAGATTGAAGAAGCGTACTCCAAATGAGGAGCATTTAAAGATCCTTTACACAAATAGTGCACTATGTAAAAATCGACCTCTCCTATTGGTCGATCCATCTCGTATTACGAGATGTCTGCGTGATGCAATCGATTTCTATCAAGAGCTCTTTTGGTGTAGAGGTTTAGATCGTTGGGTCTCACCTGGAAAACGCAGGTTCGAACCCCGTTGTTGCTTGTTTTATTATTTTTTAAAGATTATGTTTCTAAACAGCTTTTTTTCTTGATTTTGGGTATGTCTTGGGTTAGATTGGGTTAGCACCTGGTTAGTTTCCTTTTCTTGAGCCCCCGTAGCGAGCGAAGCGAGCGGAGGGCCATGCGGATCGACCAATGGGAAAGGCCGATTTTTATATAGTGCACTATTTGTGTAATGGATCTTATAATGCAAATGAGGACGTACAGGGGCACAGTAAAGTGTTTTTAAAGCTGATAAATCTGTAAAGTCCCGGGTGGTTCTTCCTATAAAACCCAGCAATTGAAAAGCTTTGGTGACTGTTTGGTTTAGGTGCTGAGAAAATTGAAGAGCTGTATCCAGAGTCACACCCAGGTCTCTCACTGATGAAATGGTTTCAAGATAGCATTGGTTGATCTCATATTGATAAGGAATGGGCATCCGAGATCGAGAAAAAGTTAAAGCCTTACATTTGTCAGGATTCAGAAACATGCCATTTTTTAAACACCAATCTTGGAGGTTGTTCAAATCATACTGAAGCTTATCACAATCATCAGAGCACCCTATAATACAGCTCAACTTAAAATCATCAGCAAAAAGTAAGAAGTGGCTGGATGTGAAACACTCGTATATATCGTTGATAAAGACATTAAAGAGGAAAGGACCCCGGTGAGATCCCAGGGGTACACCAGATGGAACCTGTACCTCTTTAGAGTGAAAATTGCCTATTCTCACAATCTGCCTACGATCAGTCAAATAGCTCTCAAACCAAGAAATTAGTGGTCCACCAATTAAGCTTATGGATCAACAAACCATGAGAAACTCTGTCGAAAGCCTTGGAAAAGTCAGTGTAAATAGTATCAACCTGATCTCCGTTCTCCAAGGCTCTCGACAGAAGATCCACATGTGTTAAGAGATTCAACTCTGTTGACTTATGGGGTCTGAAGCCAAATTGCTCCTGTATCAGAAAAGGCTCCACCCTAGGCGACAACAAGTCGCAAACTAAACCTTCAAAGACTTTAGTTATTGCACTCAAGATGCTAATAGGACGGTAATTTGCTACTGAGGACTTGTTGGCTGACTTAAATATGGGCTTCAAGAAGCTAGATCGCCAATAATCTGGAAAAACCCCTGTTTGGAGAGATAAGTTAAATATATGGAACAAGGGTCTGGATAAATTAAAACTACAGTGCTTTAGAAATGCTGTTGGTACTCCATCAGGTCCAGGACCCTTATTGATGTCAAATGATGAAAGTTTAGCAAATATATCGGAAATAGTAACATGGAGCTCTGGGATATGAACAATGGAGGAGGATATCTCATGATTTGGAAGTGCGAGATTACAGGTTGAATATACAGTGGAGAAATAGTCAGCAAACTTGTTAGCAATTTCCAACCCAGAATCAGTTGATTGGTTTAGGTAGTTAAATTTAGATGGAAAACTGTTATCTTTTCGTCTCCTGTTAACAAAAGACCAAAACTTTTTTACATTTATACTGATGGCTAACTCTGTGAGATCTATATAATCATTATAAGATTCTTGAGTCAATTGTTTACACAAAGATCTCAGCCTTTTAAATTCCCGATAATCATCGTTAGACTGAGTCTGCTTGAATCTTTTGTGGGCCATTTTCTTTAGAACAATAGTATTTTTAAGATGAGGACTGAACCATATAGGGAATTTTTTGGCTGAGTATTTTTTTAGGGGTACATAAGTGTCAATAGCAAACAAGATAATATCATAAAAAATGTTTAACATTACATCCACTGTTTTATCCTTGAACAAGAAATCCCAGTTAAACTGATCCAAAAAAAACTCTTATATCTTGATAATTGGCTGAGTTAAAGTCTCTATAAAAACCCGCAAAGTTAAGTCCATCATCCACTTCTGGTTTCATAGCTGCTATATGGATATGTAGGGGCGGGTGAACCAAGAATATATCTGCCAGGCACCACTTTGTATCAGAGTCCTGTGTCAAAACCAGAACCAAGAGGCTATTATGAGAAGACAGAAAGTGATTCTTCTGGAACAGATTATGAAAGTTACATGTGTTAGCCATAACCCGTATGTCTGCAGCTTCTTGAGGGAAAGCTGAGTCACTTGCTGTCAAGGTGGAATTCCACTCCGCATCCTGCCATATTGCATGTCTCATATTAAAATCTCCAATAATGTGTATATCGGTATGGGGCATTCTTAGTGACAGGTCATCCAATGTTTCTGAGAATGCAAGGTAAGTGTTGCTAGGAGAGGAGGGAGGTATATACACAGCACCCAAAATAAAACTAGCTTCTCCCTTACCAATCAGAATAAAAACTTGTTCTATATGTTCACGAACCGCAAGCCTCATACTTGGAATTGATTTATGGACAGAGACTAACACTCCACCACCTCTCTCATAAATACTGGTATCTTGCGATACACAAGATAATCAGTAAAACCTAGCTCAGCATCAAAGATGCCGGTGTGTAGCCAGGTTTCAGTTAGCACATAGATGTCGTAAGGAAAGGCAGGGATATTTTGTTGTAAATGATTTAGTTTTGTTCTCAGACCCTATGTATTTTGGTAGTAAATGGAGAGCACCCCTTGAGTTTTGGGAGATTAGTTTTTTGGAATAATTTTAGGAATGCCTTGGTAATATCTAATGGTAATATTTTCACCTCTCGACACTCGATCCCTGAATTCAGATCTAATTTCAATTTCAGTCTACTCCTACAACGAATAATGCTCTGAGCATCCTCTCTACTATTTAAAGTTACTTTTAAAGCCTTATGGTCATTTTTGTTAGGCTTACAAATTCGTGCTAAGCTTTTCACATCGCTTGGAGCTCCGAGTTGAAGGAAGAGGGTATTGACATCATTCAGGTCTTGGTGGTGATCAAGCAAGTTAAAGAGTAACAGGTTGCAAGATCGATTTTGGCGCTCTTGCAGTTCAATAAAAAAGTCTTTATTTTAGGAGCTGGAAGATGCTGGAGGAACCGGAGAACCTGCATTCACCATGGGATTCTGCCTCCTCTCCTCTTTTAGGGCTCTAATATCAGCTTTAAGTTCATCCAAAGCCTTTAATATTTTGGGGATCTGGACTAGGCCAGATTGACAATCTTCGCACAAAAACTTCAGAGCTCGTTGACCTTTCAGTTCTACGACCCTAATTTCCGAGGAGTTTAGCCCTGAACAGATGAGTTTGTGAATAGCCCTGTTGCAGCTATCACAATAAGTCAAAAGCTTGTGGTTTTCCTCCAAAACATTGCATTTTAAGCACTGCATGGCCATTTGTAGGTTAAATTTCGGCAAAAACCAAAGAAAATAAAGCAACCCACAAATTCATATCACACATCACAGTTAGGCTCTAGTTAAGCTCCAAAAAGGTATAATAACCATTTATTTAAGCATTAAAACATAACATTTTTAGAAAATTAAATTATCAACACCTCATGCCAAACCATAACATAACCTTTGATTTAAAGCTCATATTTTTAACCTCCTTAATTTTCTGTTTCAATATATGAAGGTGTTTTTTTATAATAATGTATAGCTTTCCATAGTGCCATAATACCCTACTGGTTTTCCACAATCATCGAAGTTGTCTATTGTGCTAGTTATAACAACGAGGCGTTTTCGAAAAAAAAAAACATGTTTTTAAAACACGCCTCTGGTCTATACATTGCATTATTACATGCCACTGGTACATCTAGTCCAGACGCATCTTTGGCTTTCTGAATTTGCACTAAATTCCATTACACTACATATTTCTAAGCGTTTTTGACGTATTTAAAAAATATATTTATATATTCATGAATTCTCCAGGCGCGAATCATCGAATCTCATTATGGAAATGCTGCATTTTTGACTTCCTACCACGGCACAACATTAAGTGACCATTTTGAATATAGGTAATGCAATTTGGTCGCCTGGATGCGACCTGGATACTGGAATTACTGGATGTGCTTTATCGATCTACCGGCGTAATTCTACGCATACAGTTTGCGCACACACGCCGCTTAATAATTAGCTCTGTGGTGAACAATAATTATTATTTTTTTTTATAATCATGTTGTAATAACCTGGTACTGAGTGAAGGGTTATATTTTGCACCTTCCCACCTATCTCATTTATTTGAAGAGATATTATAGAACTTTAAATACGGAAGCTTTAAAGTTTCTGAAAAAGAAACAAATAGAACATTGAATAAATACAATAAATAAATTAAAATAAACCATTATTTATATCTTTGAAACCTGAAAAAAAATTCTATCAGAGGGAAGAAAAATATAATTTTTTTTTTGAGATCTGGTAAAAATGTTCACTTATGCACACCCCCAGGTGGGGGGTAGTGTGGGACTCACTGCAGTAACATACCCACTAAAACTTCCAGCTATTGCCCACCTGTGCTTTGACCCCTCTAGGGATCTTCTGCTGCACGTCGGGTTAAGGACTTTGAATTTGAATTAAAATATTCATTGAATGGATAAAACGCGTTTTTAGCAAGAAAGGTCTTAATTTTCCTTTTAAAGATTTGATTGGGAAGATTCTTTACTACCTGTGGCAAGGCATTGTAAAGTTTTATTGCCCAATATCCCGTACCATCCTGACACCTCCTTAGACGCCAGTATGCAGGGACCAGGTCTTGCCTATTCCTTGTGTTGTGTTCGTGTATGTCCTCATAAGTCTGATACTGATCGATGCTGCTCTTAACATAGACAAGACGCTTCAACATGTACAAAGATGGCACAGTCAAAAAACCCATCCGAACAAAGACATTCCGACAGTCATCCCTATATCCCAGTCTGCTCACCACTCTTACAGCCCTCCTCTGCAAACCAAAAACTCTGTGTGCGTCCGCCGAATGCCCCCACGCAAGTATTGCATATGTAATCCGGGACTGAAAGATGGCAAAAAAGCACTCTTCAGCACACAAGTAGACACACTGCTTGAAATGGTACGAAGGAGATAAAATGACTTGGTAAGCCTTCCTGTCATTGCACTAATGTACCTTCCCCATTGCAATCTTGGGTTCAACACAACCCCCAAAAAGCTCACATCTTCCTGGTTGGGAACTGCCATCTCTCGCATCGAGAAGACAACTCGACCTGGCTTTTCCTTATTCAACAGAAGTCTGTTGGAACAAAACCAGTTTTCAGCTCCCAACTGTGTCGCCATGGATCCCGCCCAAAGAACCGTACAGAGAATCAGCAGCAAAGGACACAGTGGTATCATCAGCAAAGAGTGTATATTTTTCTCCTTAGATGTTAGAAGGCAAATCGTTGATGAATATCAGAAAAAGTATGGGCCCTAGAATTGATCCCTGAGGTACTCCAATCTCGATTTTGCTCCTTGCTGATTCCTTCCCTTCAACCCTCACCACCTGGTACCTGGACTCAAGGTATGATTTAAGCAGTTTAATACTATTACCTGAAAATTTGTAGTGGCAAAGCTTTTTAAGCAGGATATCATGGTCAACACAGTCAAAAGCCTTGCTAAGATCACAAAAGAGAACTGAGTCATACTGAGAGTTGTGGAATGCATTCATTCAGGCCAAATTCAGAATTGCAAGAGATGTGTTCCTGTCATGTCTGAACCCCCACTGTTAACAGATTATTTTTCTCAGAGTGCTTGACTATCTGCACTTCTCAATTACCTTGGATAGTATTGGTAGCAAGGACATTGGTCTCTAGTTGTTGGAAACAGTAGGGTGTCCTTTTTTAAAAGTAGGCCTAACAATGGCCTCCTTGAGACAATTGGAAAAAACACCAGTACTTATGCATTGGTTTATAAGCTTGGTAAGAGGAAGCAAAATGCAGTTCTTTGTAGTTTTCATTAATTTTACGTTAAAACCATATATATCACAGCTACCCTTGTTCTTTAGTGAATCAATTATATCCCTAACCCCATTGAAGGCCACCTCCTCAAATGAAAAGGGAATAGTGGCAGCCTCAACCGACTGAATAACCTCCAATGGGTCTCCATCACTGGGTGGCATATCCTTCACAGTCTTATGCGCTATTTCAGAAAAGAATTTATTAAAATCATCTGGTGTTATGGTAGTATAAGGGTCATCATGCGCACTTTTATTGCCCCTTTGCCTGTTGATTATCTGCCACATGGTTTTTGCAGGATTCGAGGATGAATGAATCATATTGTCATTAAACCTTACCTTAGCCTGCTTTATTGCATTTCTGTAAGCTTTTTTGTGCTCAATGATAACTTCCTTTATGCCTCAAAGTTGTACTGCTGCTGCAACTCACTCAGAAAATGTATATGGTCCCTCATAGCTCCTCGTCAAACCATCCTATGTTATTAAACTGGTCTGACCTCACATTATACGATTTCCCAAGGAAAGCCTGAACATATGCCCTCCCCAAAATGCCCAAAAACTCTGCAAAAGAATCATTAACGGCATCACACTGTTGGACGGAGTCCCATGATGTATCATATAGAATATTATGAAATTCATGCAGTCCTCTTTGTGTTATTGGTCTGCACATCTTGCGGGATTTTGTGGAATCATCATGCACTCTCTTAAACTTGCACTCCACAATCTGACACATATGATCAGAAACATTCATATCAAGAACGACAACAGAACATACCCCAATATCATGACTCACGAAGACATTATCTAGGCAGGACTGTTGTCTGGTTGGTTGAAATACAGTCTGTTTTAGTCCAAAACTCTCCACAACATCACAAAATTTGTGGGTTTCGGGTAGTGTTGAGTTAAACTGTACATTGAAATCCCCAGCAATGATTACTGTTGAATCAAGACCAGACAATATACCCTCGACTGAAGCCAAGAAGGTGTCAAAGATGTCTGATGGAGAACGGTATAATGTTAAAACATATACATTCAATGATTTGATAAAAATACAACAATACTCTATACATTTCTCAATCATAAAAGATACACTTACATTGGCTGGATTTACATCTACACTATCCCTCGCAAAAACAACAGTTCCTCTCCCCGTGGAAAGCATTCTTGCAGAATAGGCTACAATTTTGAATCCTTGGAAGTAAACAAGGCTGACTTCATCCTCGCTTAACCAGTGCTCTGTTATGCATAGCATATCTATGAATTTGTCCACTAAAAATGATTCTATTTCATTTGCTTTATTTCGAAGAGATCCGACGTTAATATGTAGAACTCTTAAAGTTTCTGTTGTAGTCTTCTGGCCATTGGGTGGTGCTGGATGTTCATAAAATGGTTAATAATAACTCCTTGTGGCCATAAATTGGTACTCATGAATTTATCTCCCTCACTTGATGATACAGCAAGCCTGAAAATGCTTGTCTTTCTTTGTCCGAATTCTCTCACAGTGAGATTCTTTTTCCAGACCATTGTTCTTGAGGAAATCCATAACTTCATTGCTGTTCACTCCGGAGCCAGTCCCGAAAGAAACAAACACTCAGGTTTTACAGCCGTTTTTAAAAGGCCTATGCCCTCATTGCTTCCTCTTAGAGTTCTGGTCTACCATTCTGCTGGACTTCTCTTCTTGCTGTCGCCCCAGCCTTTTGGAGGTTGTGACCATGTCGGCCCCCTCTTCTCTTTTGCGTTTCCCATTTGTCATCTTGATTACGAGGTGGTTGAATGTCGTTATTGTCTTTAAAAGTGTCGTTACTTTGAGATGATCTTTCTAGATTTTCAGAATTTTCATTGTTTTTGTTTACTATAACGTCAGTAATGTCATTGTCGCTTACGTCAACGTCAGCAGCTATTGACGTTTGCAAGCCACTAGCGTCATCTAGGAGCGTTGATCCTGTTTTAGTGCCATTTTGGGATGACATTCGATTGTTTGAATTTTCAGGATTTGATATTTTGTCATTGCAAACTTCAGTTTCAGATTGCGACTTACCGCCATCTGTTGCCGCTTCATCCAACTCATCATCAGATTTGGCATTTCTGCTGGAATCTTTGGAATGTTGATTTTCTATTGGTTTTATTTTCTTTGGTGATTTTGTTACCAAGGTTTCAAATTTTTCTTTCCATAGATTGGCATTGTCCTGGAGAATCTTATTTTTGTCCAAGGACCAAGGGCTGAGCCCTGCGGTACTCCTGCCTCAAGTGTTCTTGGTCTGGATGTCTTATCCTTGATCTTCACGTGGAATCTTCTGTTTGTCAGGTAGCTTTTGATGATCTTGATGATTCGACCAGAGTAGCCCCTATTATCATCTTATAGTATAGCCCCTGACGCCATCTCTGTCGAATGCTCTTTCTACGTCTAGAAAGATTGCACCTGTCGCTTTGCCGCTGTTGAAGCCTTTTGTGATGTATGCCACTTCTTTGAGCAGCAGTAGCTCTGATGAGTGTCCCGTCCTGAATCCGTACTGGAAACTGGGGATTGTGTCCTGCTCGGTTGACTCCTTGTTAAGTCTCTTCAGTATGACTCGCTCTGTCACCTTGCTAACAGCCGAAAGGAGACTGATAGGCCTGTAATTTGCAGGATTGGTCTTATCCAGTCTTTTGTTAGTGGTTGCTGTTATACCTTTTCTAGGTAACTTTTTGAGCATTATATGACTGACCTTGCCCGTTCCTGGTGCTTTTTATGATGCTCGCAACCTCAGCTGGTGAGGTCGGAACATCACACCTAGGCTGAATGCGTCGCTGCTCTTGGCGCATGACTTTTTCTTGTACGTCTTCGGGATGTTCCTCATCCTCGTCAGAATGTTCGTTTAGTCTGCCTTGGTTCTGCACAGTTTCAGCGAATAGCTCCGCCTTATCCACGTCTGCGTAGACCAGGCCTCCTGCTCCGCTTAAGGGCGGGGCAAGAGTCCTTGGGTTGCAGAGTGCCCTCTGCATCTGCCAGGCTGATTGATCTACTCAGTTCCCTGAGCTTGTGTTGCCAAGATTCGTCTCTATGCGCCTTGAGTCTCGTTTTTAGAGTGCCGCTGTGTTGGTTCAGCGTGACTATGTCATCGTCTCGGCCGGTTCTTGCATAAACTCGCCTAAGTCTTCTGTTCTCTCGGATCATGTTCTTGATCTCGTCGGAGAGATCATCATGTCGTCGAGTGTTAGAGAGATCTTCTACAGCAGTACTAGAGTTGTAGGCCTGGATGATGTTGTTTTCCAGATTTTCGACTTCGATGTCTAGCTGCTCCGTTGTTTATTCGTCTAATTTGGGTGTGTCCTTAATCATGCCAGTTGGTCGTCTTTCTTGTTCGCAGATTGGATCTTGCAAGTCTTAGATTGACGCACAGCATTATAGGGTTGTGATCTGATGTCCCTTCTACTATGGCCTCTATGTTCGTGTCAAATCGCACGTTTTTAAGAGGTGCTATGTCCAGAATTTCGGGCCTTCCCACACCCCTGGGTAGGAATGTGAGCAGATCCGGTCCTAGAGCATCCACACCTCTGTCTTCACAATACTGTGCCAATCTTCGACCGTTCCTGTTAGTCCTGGAACTGTTCCACTGCTGATGTTTGCAGTTCAAGTCCCCAATGATGATCTTGGGGCTGGGGATCCCAGCTCTACTATGTCGTCTTTATGAATCAAATCTTGGGGCGGACGATAAACCGAAGTTATCTTGATATTTCCACGTCTCGTGGAGACTTTTATGGAGACCGCTTCAATCTCTGAGTCCATTTCGATTCCTAGATTGCATGTTCTATCTCGTTGTTGACGACTAGAGCAACTCCACCTCCTATGGAGTTAACTCTATCATGTCTATACATGGTATATCCGGGTAGGGTGAAGTTAATCGATCGATTAAAGCTTCCTGTACCATCGCCATTACCTGATCTTGGATCAGGCTCTTTATCGGCGCCATGCCGGACCCTTGGGCTGCAGGCGATGTCTTTTTATAATCGGTTGTTTTTTTAATCGCAATTATTCAAGAGTCGCTATGTCACATTGACGTCAAAAGGCTTGACAGGAATGATCAGCGCTAACAAACAAAGAATTGATAAAATTCATGAACTTTTCAACCCTATGTCTACTGGTGCTCTGCACAGAATGACGGCGCAAAATGAGTGGAATAATAGAACAAATCTCGCACGGGTGCAGATAAATTACACATTACCGCACTGTGTAGTAATATTTTTCTTACCACCCTGGACTCTTGTGGTCAAAACAGCTCGATGGACGCCCATGTAATTTTTTCTGGTAAAATCCTTCGTCCAGTCAAAATTCTAAAAAGGCAAAAAACCTTCTAAATGAATTCTGTTTCTCGATGCAGATGTCTGGGTTAGCATTCGAATAAAAAATATGGCCGTATGTAGAACACTAAAAATTTAAGAAAAACACTTTTTTTGCCTCGATCTTTCAAGGCCTCTATTAACTTGGCTTAAATTGATCTATTCTGAACCCAGAAGTCTGACATGAAACGTTGTACCCGTATTTAGTTGCCATTGGCTGAATTGGCGTTATAACGCACATTTTTTCTTATCTGAATCCAAACCATATCCTTTAGCATCGCCTGGCAACGACATTTATATTAGACATCCTTTGAAATGTAAAAACGCACGTCGAACCAACAACAACTCGGGCGGTTTCCGGCAGAGACCGACCAACATCGGCACGTTCAGCGGCACTTCCGCCCGAAAAAAGGAAACGCAATATCCGATCGGACTTTTAATTATGTGAATATGCACTCCATAATGGTTTATCTGAAAAAGGAACGCAACGTCCTTCGTGTTGCCCGAGTCCAGTAGCGTCACCTTTTTATTCTGTCGTGAGGGATATAAAATCATCAAAAAGTTCTAATACCAGCGGACAATAATACCTTGACGAGACAAGGCTATCATTCATTCCCTCTTATATTGACTGATCGATTACAAGTGATTTAGCAACCTTGTAATGTGCAGAAAAGTGGACAGCTGACCTCTGAAACTAACCTAGTCGTGTGATGTTAACAGGTGGGTTGGTGAGTATTTATCGGAAATCAATTTTTTTTTGCCGCACTTACCCCAAATTTGTAGCCTCTAGGGTAAGTGCGTCTGTCAACTGACGCTCTTGCCCCGCCTTAGTTTGTGAGGAACTAATGACCATTTATTTTTTGTTTCATTTAAGTTTTAGCAGATGATTTGCAAGTTCAATATATACTCTTCCGTACGTATATTTCAATAATGAGATATCTCTTCCCTTATATTTTCCGATTGTCATTATTGTGAAAACATAGGCATCATCATCTCTTTCTCCCTCAAACTGAAATTAGGAAATTGATAAATAAGGAAGTTTTAGTGGATGATTTGCAAGTTAAATA